>JAEIFU010002742.1:0-38652 GCA_018904235.1 Lordiphosa stackelbergi
AGTAAGTCCCATGTGGTAAAGCACGGACTTGCTTTCAAGGAATACCGCGTAAAAGCTTTTTCTTGGAAGGTTCTATTGGATTTGCGTGAATATCTCAACAAAGTTCTTCTTCACCTTAATCTAACTATGCCAGAGATTATTTTTCTGTACGATATTTAGCATTTGTAAAAAGCACGATAATTATTCCTATCGTTCGATGCAGCAGTCTGACATATTGTTGCCGTTCATACCTTGTAGCAGACAATCCAATCAAATAATTTACTTTTTTCTAAGTGATATCCATTTGGACTGAGATCAAACATAAGACTTTTCTTGGTGTTCAGTTTGGCAAGTGTGGGAAAAGTCACATATTCGCTTTAGAAATCATAAATGTCGGAACTTCGAACCAAACCGCTGTTCGGTTAGCGCCAAGAACCTTTTGATGTACCAAACCGGCGGTTCAAAAACAGTGATAACCATTGAACTGAACCAGCCCTTATTTGACACTCAGGGAAAAACAGCGAGAGCGTAAGTTGAAGTCGACTCTAACAGACTTCTTTTAAACCCATAATTAATAATATTAATTTCTTATTATGTCCCTTTTTTCTTTTTTGGTTTCACCCGAAAATTATTTTGTAATTAAATCGACACTCTAACATGACTGCACGAATTATAATTATATTATTTTATTTTTTTTAAATTATTTTTGCTAAAAATTGAACTCGCACTCGGCCCAATCAATGTTAAAAGTATTAAAGTGAAAGGGTAAATATTAAAATTTCAGAGCACAATTTCGAGGGAAAAATTCTTTGAAGAATTTATTAGCCCTTTAAAAGTTGGCCATGATTTTTGCATTCGAATGAATCATGAACTGTATGATCTTTATGGGGACACCAGTCTGGTGAAGCGCATAAAGCCACAGAATGCGCTGGCTGGGACATGTCACCCGGATGGATGAAGAAGCTCCCGCAAAAAGGGCGTTCAAGGTAGAGCTGGAGAAACATCGATGTTAACATCGATGCATCGATGTTTTTTTCTGAGCTGCAAACATCGATGAATTTTTTTTACAATCGATGTTTTTGCAGCCCTACATATTATTAACAAAACAAGGCCACGCTATTTTCTTATAAAATTAGCTTGGCGTCCATAAGAAAGGTAAGGTGACAAAATTGCGGTTCTGTCAATATGTAATTTCAAAAAATGTGATTGGACCAATTATTAGAGAAGTCGCCTCTCGATGGAATAGTTTATGTTTAATAATAAAGCGTATTTTCTTCTATTTGACCATTTATACACAATTTTTCTCTAAACTCTAATCAGCTCCAAAAGCCCCCATATAGAAACTTACAAGAAATGCCAGAAATCCTTACCTCTTAGAAAAGGGTGTCACTTTGCAAATTTCATGGAGAAAATATGCCACTATTTGACTAATTATCCCACTAATATGCGAAATGCAGCGAAACACACAAACAATGGGAAGTGAACTGTCTGTCCAAGTCTGTCCAAGCTCTTTGAGTCCACTAAAAGAAGTGGCTAAAAATACTTATGTATTCCGGCGACATCCGCAGCTTCTGAAAGGACATTCAGTACAGCTGGACAGACCCTGTCGGACCTTAACTCCAAAGAATTGGGAGCGTTTAATGTTCCTTTATAAAAATTTAAATAATTTTAAAAATACTTCAAAAGAAATATTTGATTTAGAACCCTAGAAGGGACATTGGTCTTATAATTTATCAAATCTATAGATATTATATATATTCTAGAGACCTGCACGATTGATTCCGGAATCGTACGATTACGAGTAAAAATAATCGTTGTGTGAGTAAAATGATTATATTTTTTATTTTTGTTATTTTTTGACACTATGCCGAGTAATAATCATGGCATCGTACGAGTATAATCACCAGGTTTCTACATTTGGTTGGAATAAAATAAATTTAGGGATAAAATGATTATTTTCGACTATAGCGAAGAAGTTGCAATCGTTGTTGATTTTCGCATAGCGATAGCCAGTCAGTCACATTTTACTCTATTCTTGGGGACCCTGGTATATTTCAACAGCAACTTCGTATGTTCTCTCTCTTCTCTTTCTCTCATCTACCTCTTGCAAAGTGGAACACAACAACAAATATGTACGAGTGGTCCAAGTAGATTGTGTTGGCGACGAATGATATTCGCTCGCTTTAGTTTTATTTCAAATATTCATTTTTGTTCAGAACTTAACAAATTTCAAAATTTAAATGATTATTTTTGATTATATCGATTATGATGCCTAGTGACGATGCCTACGATGCCCATTTGACAGCTGGGTAATCGGATAATTTTTACTCATACCCGGCGATGCCAAACATGTTACATTTTTATTTACTCGTGCAGGTCTCTAATATATTCTCTATTTATATTCAATTTAATCTCAACCGAGAAAGTGATTAGGAAGCTACATCTACCAGACTCTTTCATCGATGTTTAACTACTAAAACATCGAAAACATCGATGTCAGCTCTAGTTCAAGGCGGCTGAATATGGAGGGGGAAAGAGGGGACGACCACCACTAAGATGGGACGAACAGGTGCGGGAAGTCATTGCCAAGCAGGGGTGTGAACAACTGGTGCCAGCTCGCACAGAGCTGAAGCGACTGGAGAGTTTTATAGCAGAGGCCGATACCGGGAAGCAATCATCGGCTCTATAAAGAAGAAGATTTAATCTTTTACAATCAACTTTGAGGCTTTTGTGCATTATATAGAAAGCTTTGATTTTTGAACGAAAAAAGACAGCAAAAAGGTAAGAAAACGCAGGCAAAGTTAAACTTGCAATTTTATTCAAAAGGAACGACATATTGCATAAACATTCGGATTTGGGAAAGCTTACTGTCAGTTGGGTGTCGCGTTTGCTGGCAGTGGAGTAAAGCAATAACCGTGTGACCGTTACCAAGAAGTATTGTAACTATAAAGGAAGCTTCATTTCACATTTTGTTGTTCTGTCTGTATTTCAATCAACCGGCATACTCTCTTGCTCGTCTATCATTATACCCACTTGGAAAGCCTGAAAAAGAACTTTCAACACCACATACTTGTGGTACTTCTCTATTCTTCCCTCATTCTCGATCCCCAATTCAAGTGCCAGACAATTCTTCTACTCGGGCAACTAAATGCACCGCATAATTCACAATGAGTGATTCTTAAATTGTCCATTAAGATAATTTTTATGCTAGAGCGAGCTGCCAGGGAACATGGCTAGGGCGCTAGACACACAGTGGAACGTTTATCAATTAGGGCGTCGGCTGTGAAACTCTCGCATTGGGGCTGAGGTTTCTTTTGCTAATTATCAGCAAAATGCCTACACATGGCGAGAGCCCAACGTGGGTCCAAATTTAGCAAATATGTCTACAATGCATTTTACTGTGGATGCGTTCCAAGACTGCGTCATGCTCGACAATTTTTACGCTTTTCTTGCGGTTTGTTTGTTTTTTTTTTTTTGTCCGCCCCAGACAAAGCAGCATCCGTGTCTGCCTCCACTTGTGCGCCGGCCTACTATGATTGATGTGCAGTTGATGACTATATAACTTTGTATGATTTCTCGAATTGGGAGCAGGAGCAGGCAGCAGGCAGCAGGCTCTGTCTTGTAGGTGGATGTGTCTTTAATTAGTTTGGTTTTGGAGTTTTTGTGTGTGCTTTCGGGGGAAGCACTTTTACTCATTTTGCCTGGCGTTAAAAATGTTGAATAATTAAAATTTCCTGGAATTGTCGTCATCGTCTGGCAGAAGTAAAAATTGTTGTGGTCGCGTGTCAGTTTCTTTGATTTTTCCCTAACAAAATTTTAGTTTTCAATGGAATTGGTAATTTGTGCGTTTTTCTTGGGGAAAAATTAGTGATTGTGACTAATTGGGGGCTGTGCGAGCAGCGGGGAGAAAGTGATTTGTAAGTTGTGGAGCTAAACTTTGTACTGACTGTTCCTTAAGGCCTGGGGGGCAGACGCATTGTTGATAGACATTGGCGACTTTGATCATCCATGTAGAATTTGAAGAGTTTGTGGTTTCAACGCCTGATGAAGAGCTTAACCTGCTCTGGCTTTTGGGTTGCATTTTACCAACAGGTCACGTACATCGTGTCATTGCTGAGCGGCTGCCAACCAAATTGGCTAAAGTAAAGCATCCGCCGCATTATCTTCATCAGGGTCTGGCCACTCGCTCCTCCACACACAACTATGCACTTCCGCTGCTCCACAAATAAAACAACAACTAAAACACGAAGAAGCCGTCGAAACGAGGCTCCCACAATTACGCTGAGAACTGCAAACTGCACAATTGGTCGAAAGGTTCCTGCAATTCTCTTCTATTGAAAATTTCTTTTGAAGCAGCAGCAGCAGTCAGTCAGGCACGTGCTCCGACTGCCAAAAGCATCGTGAGTCCAACAATGTAGACATCGGTTTTTCTTTTTTCCTCTCATTGAAGCTGAAGCATTATGATTGATAAGTTCGTTTTGTGAATTTTTCATAAATTAGGAAAGAGATGCCGCACCAGATGTGCTTTTAGTTGGAGACCCATCATCGAGTGCCCAATCGTGCGCCATTTGTCTATTTTAATTAAAGGAGCTTCGTTCCCCCACCCCCGGATTGTTGCTGTTTCCTTTGTTTTGGGCATCACGCACGCCCGGCTTCCTTTTGCTCTTAATCAGTTGGTAGCTGGAAGGGGGGAAGAAATTTTAATAAAAGCTTAAACATAAATCAAATCAGTTTACTGACCAGCAGCTGTCCTTGACTTGTCTAGGAGAGAGTGAGTTCCATTTTGATTGGCAACCCATTTGCAATCGGTCCAAATGATGGCACTTAATTATGGTTGCTATGAAGAACGAGGCGCACGGTGAGGGGGACCTAACAGATGCTGGTCTATTCCATTAAATCAAATTTTATAATTAATCTAAGTATTTGGCTGTCAACTCATTCCATAAAAGTTGTCATTGCAGAATATTTATCTTAATAAATTTAAAATCTCAAGTCCATACTTCGATGATAAAATGTGAGTGAAAGTAGAAGACTCACATATTTCTTGGCAAAAGCGTTTCATTGTAGAGTTCTTTCTACTGTACCAGCAACCTTTAAAAAAATATGTCAGAGTACAGCAACGAGTTCATTATAAAATATCCGTATAGGGTCACTGATCTTTCATAGTACAAGTAAGAAAGTCGGCCAAAACAATACCCCAAACTTGCCAAAGTTTGTAAACAATCGATAACATTTCAAAGTGGCGCCAAAACCTTTTCCCTTATCAGTTATATCTGTCACTGAAAGCTGGCTCCTTTCCGATCAAAACTCTTTCAAACCTGTATATGCTCCGGTTCCTGATGGAGTACCTAGTTGTGTTCTTAGATTCTATGCTGATGCACTTTGTAAGCTCTCTTCATAAATTATTTAAATTGTCTTCGGATTCGTCCTCTTTCCCTATGTTATTGAAGAAATCTTTTATCTTCGGTCTTGCTTGACTGAATATTTGTACCCACAGCTGTTATCCGGCCGCACATATATATTGCTTGTCACTCGCTGGTCGACTACCGTAGATGAATAATTAAATTCGGAAGATTGTGCTATGTTTTCTATGTTTCGAACACTCCAAATATCTAGGGTCTCTCTATATTAGCTCAACTCCTCTATATGTTCGCTATTTACGACCTGATCACTCATCTAGGTTTTCATTTGATTTCCTGTCTGACCGTGTAAAAAGGCGTCTGAGTTAGCTACTCAGATGAGCGATCGGACGAAATAGAACGGTTCTATTTTGGCCTGAGCACTCATCTGAGTGGCATCTATCAAATTACAGTATTACCCCATTGCAGTGTGCTGGCGTTGACATTTTCTGACAATCGATATACATTTCTTATCGAATTTTGGCTATCGGTCAAGTTTTTTGTATGTCAAATTAATTCCTTCTAAAGCTAGATACTCAGACACTCGAAATTTTGTGGAACCCATCTATATATGTGCTCGTGAAAATCTTTTCTCGACATCTTTCCATAATAAACATGGACCTGCCAACTCGTTTTCTTTAAAACAGCTGATAAATTGTCGAAGGGGATCATGAAATTATGAAACTTGTTTGAAAATTGTCAGAGGTACCTTTGAAAATTGAGCACGCAAGGGTAAGGGTAAGGGTCCCTATTCGCTGATCACAATTCTGCCATGATATCTCAAAAACCACCAGGACAGGAGAATAAATTATTGGAGTACAATTGGAATTTACCGTTGTTTTCTGGAGGACCCTATTAAGTTCTGGATTGCAGAGAAAGACGCATTGCCAGTGCTTTCTGACTTGGCATTGTCATATCTTATTACACCGGGAAGCTCCGTGCCATCGGAACGATTGGCATCGACTATAAAAAGTGTGGTTTCTGACACCATGACCGATGAGCACATAACTCAACGCGTCTTCCTAAAATCTTTGTCTAACGATTATTGTTAAAATCAGAAGTTTTTAAGTTTCGAAAATTTAACTGAATAAGTTTTTCTTATGCTTAGAAGTTCGAATGCTCTAGTTTGAAAGATGATGAATTAAAAAGGAAACACAGCCTTCGTTCCATAAATTTAAATTCATAAATAAGTTTTCAGAACTTCGTATGTTATATATGAAATAAAAATAAATATCTTATGTTAATTTAATAAATATACATTAAATCTATTTTTTTTTTGCGCAGTCAGATTGTAGTTTTTATTACGCGTCAAATGACGCCTCAATTACCTCAATAGACCTGTTCATAGTTAAGATCCGGGCTTTTATTGGAAAATATCGATAATATCGATGTTTTTGACACCACCAAATATTTATATCGAAATGATACTTTCTCAATATCGCCGAAAATATCGATATAGATATTTTTGAAAATTTCGACAACCCTATTGAGTACCTAGCCTAAAATCTAAAAAATAAATTGCAACTTAAGAAGCATCAGAACGCAGATTGACCCAACCAATTGTAAGTATACAGGGCGTAGCCAGGGGGCGGCAGGAGGGGCAGCTGAACCCCCCCCTTTTTCATAGATTTTACTCCGAAAAATTCACTTTTTCATTATAACTTAAGTTTTCCTCCATTAATTGGAAGTTTGTTTCTCATTTCATATCAAATGCATCTTGATCTAATTATTTAATTTTGAAAAAATATAATTTAAGAAGCACTTAAAAAAGTTCAGGCACGCCACCTTTTCGGAAAGCTGGCTACGCCCTTGTAAGTATAGTTAAATAAGTGGAATAAATTGAATTAAAAATTGAACTTCCTTAAGCTATGCTCATCCGATTAAAATTTGAGAAAAAATCGGATCCTCATATTGCAGTTCTCACAACACACTCGGCGTCGAAGCCAGTCACTGCTCTACATTGCGCGTTTTGTGTACTTTCTTTTTGTTTTTTGACATTCTTTTTTTGCTCCCAAAATTTTTTCGTCATGGATTTCACTTGCCAGAACGGCAACTATAACACTAGTTTACAGCATTTCCGATCCCGACCATTTGACAGTCATTTCCTTATAAATCCCTTTGCCGAGTCCAAAAATGCAGTCCAAATATTTTTTAGTGTGCCCGTTTTCGAGAAACCGCGGAAAAGCCAGTTTTTGTTTCTGAAAAAAAGTACCTTTAGAAAAATGTGTATATCTTCAGTATATATTCATTCATTATAAAATGGCAATACTTTCTTGGGAGGTAATTGAATGGCCTATCTTTCATTCATACACCACTTCTTAATCCGGTGCTTGACTTCGGCGTTAGATGAGTTTTCCTCTGACGAAATGGAGCTTATTGTCTGTCCACTAACTGCTTCACCTTTGGTACACATAGATAGAGATTCAAGAGTTTAATGAGTTAAAGGTAAATTTGGCTATAACAGCTTCTCCAACGGGGCCAAGCCAAGCGTCGAGTTTAATGAGTGCGTTAATAATAAATTAGCATCTTATCCACCAGCCCGGTTGTGGTGCAGCGGGTAGTGTGTGTGCCTGCTGCGAGAGAGGTCAAAAAATTAATTTTTTGTCTTATAAGGCTTATAAACTCTAACTACAGATACTTCTCAGAATGAGATATCAGAACAACAGGTTGCAATTAACCCCGAAGATTACTTGATCTATGTATTTGTGTGCACATTGGTTAAATATAACGAAAGTTCTACCTTATTAAACAAAAGTTATAATTCAAATCTGAAAAGTTTAATATCAACTTATATTCCAAACAAATTCAATAAGTCCATTACACAAGTTTTCAAGCTTTTGGACCACTGATTGCTTATTTATTTTTGGTCGCTAAATTTATATGATAACGAGAGCATAAGTTAAGGAAAGTCCTGCCCACTTCAATTATTTGCTCATAACTTGAGAACAGCTCATCCGATCTTTATTATTTCTTCGGCAAATCTATACATATTGATAACTAGCAAATAACCCGACGCGCTTCGCTGCGCCTTCAACAGTATAGAACCAAACAATATTGGATGTAATAATACCACGTAGAACACAGAAATCGAACTTTGCTGATGGGTTTTCTCTACAACTCCCACCAGCACCCCTTCCATATTCCACCCATTCGACACCCACTGCCTCCTAGTTCCCACTCACTTCCCACCCACTTCCCGCCCATATACCACTCACACCCTACTCACACCCCACCCACATTCCATCCACTTCCCACCCACATCCCACCCCGCCACATTCCACCCACTTCACAACCACTTACCACCCACTTTCCACCCACTTTCTACCCACTTTCCACCCACTTCCAACACAACTCACATCCTACTCACATCCCACCCACATCCCATTCACTTCCCAGTGGGCATCCCAGCGTTATTTCCAACATCGAAAAATGAAAACACAAATGAATTTTCATTTTGACCTTACAAACCGAGTTTCAAGTCAATCGGATGAAAAATAGTTATTTTGCATGTAGAATTTTCCGGGAATTTTCACGCCTGGGGCGGATTTTCCGACATTGGAAAATCACATTGAATTATTTCGTATTCTGTCCTTACAAACCGAGTTTTAAGCCAATCGGATGAAAAATAGTTTGTTTTCATGCAGAATTTTCGGGCAATTTTCCGAACGTCAGGTCAAATTTTCCAACTTCGGAAAATCTCATTTCAAACTATTTCGTATTATATAATTACAAACCGAGTTTGAAGCCAATCTGATGAAAAATAATTTTTTGCATGCAGAATTTTCCGGCCATTTTCCTCGTGGGCGGATTTTCGAAAATCGGGAAAACACGTGTCGAATTATTTCGCGTACTTTGCATACAAACAAAGTTTCAAGTCAGTCGGATGAAAAATAACATTTTTTCCATACAAACTTTTTCGACGCTTTTCCGACCACAGAAACTCCTGTCCAAATTACAGCCCTCTATCTCTGACCGTTTAGGCTGTGCGATGATTGCCAATCGTCGTCAGTCAGTCAGTGAATCAGGACACTCTTTTTTATATTTGTGGAGATTACGCCTTATTCCAAATTACAAAAGCAAATGCCTTCCGGTCTGCGAGCTTCATAATTAAAGTGGTTCTCCCCCGAAGTGGAAATGGCCAGCGTGGCGCGAGGGGGAGGGAGGTCAGCCGGCCATGTCACCAGTCGTGGGTTCGAATCATGGCCTGACTCGAGCGAACATTATTATTATTTTTTTTTTTCAAATTGTATTTTTAAACAAATCAAAATTTTTTGTTATTCTTCGATATCAAAAAAAAACACACTTCTAGTAAATATTTTAGCATTTAAACGTTTTTTTTTTCGTTTTGGAGAGCAATGGGAGCTGCGTTGAGGAAATGCTGTCTTAGTACAATGTCCGATCACTATAGGAAGCTATTGTGAAGTTTTGAAATTTCTAACTATTACGGTTTGTTTTGTGGACTGATGATCACATTCAATGTCTTATCACTTTATATATATAAATAACTATCTCTAGAAGGTACGAAACATCTATCTACAAAACTGAATATAAACTTGATCAGCCTCTCCGAGATCTGTTTGTTCATACGGACGGACAGACGGACGGACATGGCTATTAGTGTTGTACAAACATCGATAACACTATCGATGATTGTGTATTTGGCAAACAATCCATTGTTGTGACCCGCTATCGATGTATCGGAGCAAACTTAATTTTTTAACAAAGTAAGAGTAAAAATGTCTTAATTTGTCATGAACTACCTAGAATATTATTTCATTTCTTTCTTTTCAATTCCTTGGATAATATGGAAATAAAAATATTTTTTTTTGTTGTAGTTAATTTGTTGTTCATTTATTTAAAGCATATTTTTTCGATTGTACTATCGATAGTAGAGGAATACTTTCGATGTTCAAACTATCGATAGTGCTGACTATCGATGTTTTCACAACACTAATGGCTATATCGACTCGGCTGTTGATGCTGATCAAGAATATATACACTTTATAGGGTCGGAAATGATTCCTTCTCCCATGTTACATACTTTTGCATAAACTTAATACACTCTATGTACCTTCGGTAGAGAGTATAACAAGTAATAAAGTCGTTCAACCCGACTTTTATATACTCTGTACCCTCAGAAAAAAATAAAGTCGATCGAGCAAGCAGTTTGACGTCAAAAGTACGGTAAGTCGGAATATTCTTGGATCCAAGCCGAAAATACAGAAATCATGCATGAATTTTGGAAATTGAAATTCTTGGATTTAAATCACATTTAGCATACATCTTCTTGGTTGTAAGCATAGAAAGTCCTGATTGCAAGCGTAGATCATAGAAAGACCGCCACCCTTGTTCATCAGATTCTGTCTAAAGTTGTTGGCGAAGATTTAGAAGATGAATCTGCAAAAACATTCGCACGTCAATCGCCTCAAATGCTTTCAACATAGCGCGCACCAATCGCTCATAGTCGTGGCAACGATATCCAAAATTATTTTCGGCGTCGAAACAAAATGTCATCGAATCATTTATCTTTGATGAGTTACCGAATATCTGGTCCGTCCAGCACACCTAGAAAGGATTAGTTTTTTAATTAATAAAAAAAATTAAAGGTTTTTACCTTTTATTGGAAATACACACTTTAGGGGCCATTTGTTTGTAGAAGTGTTCAGATTGTAAAACCATGTTCAGAAGAGTGGTTTGGTATCTCAAAAGCTGCATTTTTGCCAAAGAAAGTATGCGAAAAATTTTGATTTTTTAAAAGTTATAATCGAAAAAGTAAAAAAAAGAGTTTTTAAAACATTTTTTAAGAAAAACTCCCGGAAAACATGCTTTTTCGAAAACCTTTGCAATTCTTCAGCGGACTGTCAGCTACACAAGGCTATCACCAAAACTGCATGAGCTGTTCGCCCAAAACTAATGACAAATATTTTTGGTTGTTACACCCGATTTCAAAAACTTTGAGGGCTACCAATCTAGCCAAACGCAGCTAGGAATTTACTCAGCGCGGGTAGCACTATGGAAATAAAATTTGTCACATTGTGTAATCGACCTTTGGGTTCTCTTGCTTACTTCGTTAACAGAATGAATGACAGAATTATTTAAAATTTGGCTTTTTTAACAATAATTTTTGGTTATCGATAAATGGTAATACTTAACCCTTGCTGCGCACTTAATCATCGATTGAAAGGCACTAGGACTCAGACTTATTCAACGGCTAGTTGATGGCCAGCACGGGAATAGATTAAAAGGAGGCCGATTACTCAACATTCAAGTTACAAGCATAAAAATTTTCCATTTTGATTATAAATTAAATGTTAGACTAACCCTTGAAGTCACCAAAATACAAGTATTATCTGCTACTCATTACCATTATCCAAAAACTGAACTTGAGTTATTTTAATGCAGTTTGCCTAGCTCTTTTTGGCCTCCCCAACGCCCCCCAAAAATGCATTTGCCGGTTACGTGCTCATCAGCATAATCAAAAGTCGAGTGCTCGAGGCAAGAGTTTTTGGTAAGTAAAACTTAAATGCAATTCGAAAGAGATTACAATTATTTGATTGCACTCGAGAGTGCCAAGGAGAGAAAAGTTTTTGGCGAGTCATAAATTTGGGAAGGCAATATGCCAGATAAGTGTAATCGAGATCTTGACGCACTTTCGGTTCTGGTCCGTGTAGATGAATCACGACAAGTGAATCATTAGGATTGAGTGAATGGGACTGTTGGCTGCATGCAAACAGACCGCAAGTCCCAGTCATAAATTAAGACATTCAACAATAAATAAGCAAGCAAACAAAATGATGCACGTGTTTGCGGTTGGCAGCTTCAAAGAGTTTGTCAAGCGGCAAAAGTCTGTGGCTAATTATGCGCACTGCTCGCTCCCCCCTGAAGTGAGAGCTCTACCCCATTACTTGGATCTTCCCGCATTCTGTCTGATGCAATTGCCATGCACAAAGACGGAAAAGAAATGCCAAAAAGCCAAAAAATAAAATGACATGTGAAAATATGCAAATATCAAAAGTGAATGAATGGGTCTGGGTCTCTTTCTGCTGGTGCGGGGTGCTGGTCCTGCTGCACATCCACCCATTAAGTGTAATGGGCGCAAGGCGCAAAGCGCGACCCATCGCTTTTGTCGTTGTCGACATACGCTTTAATTATGATGTCGAAATTCGCATTAATTGCCAACTCCTGCATGACCCTACATTTGACTGCACTTTAAAGGAGAAAACGTTCCCTAGTCGCTTTACGCTGTGACAGCAGTTTATATAATTTTTGACAAGCGTTTAAATGCGTCGCAGACCGTCGACAGTTGTCAACTGTTGTTATTATTATTGTGTGTTGTGTTGCTGCGACTTGATTTCAGATTCAGATTACGCTGGTGATAATGGACTTGACATGTTGGAGTTGGAGTAACGGAAGACGATGATGTCGCCAACTCTGCCTTGATGTAATTTAATGTTTTTGGACAGCACGCGACTTTAATTGCCACAGCAAGGCACTTAATTATTTGCAAATGTCCAAAAGGAATATGATTATACATGGCGAAGACGGAATATCTTAAAGCATGAACTGGAAACTTTAAAGAAAAGGTTTCGAAGTAGATGATGGAATGGATGGATATTCTAATTAATTTTTTTTACCTTTTCAGCTGCTTAACGGAATGTTGTCAACTTAAATATATATTATCTTAGTTAGACGAAACTTAAGTGTAAAGGTAAAACTGGCTATACAGCTCCTCAAGGGCCAAGCCAAGCTTCTCTCAAATATATATTATTCTAAAGCAATTCTTAGTTAGACGAAACTTAAGTGTAGAGAAGAGTAATTTTTGGAACAGGCTCTTTTTCGATGCATGTTGTGGGAGCCTGTGACTCTAATTACATAGCATTCATGATATGCATATGGGTCATTCTTTTATAAACCGAACAGTTAAAAAATTTTTTATTTTCCATTTTAATAAAAAAAATCCGAAATAAGATCTCGACATGCCCTCATCATAACGTAATTTACGGTTTTGCAAAAAAATTTTTTGTTAATTTTATAAACAATTTCAAAAATCGTCAAAAACGGAAAAATGGAAAAAAGGGTTTTTTAAACGTGATATTCATTTGTTTAGGACAGGTATCAATACTGGTGAAAGTTTTTATAGCTTTATAGATTTTTAAATTATTTAGATAATAATGCTGTACATTTTTATAATTTTTTTGTTAACACCATGATATAGCTTCTAAGCATAAACAATGTATTGTCCTAAACGTAACTTAAATTTTGGTGTTTTCAAAGATGGAGACTTTTATAGTTTAAGAGTTATGAATTTTTGAAGTTAAAACAAATAAAAGTTGCCTTAAAGAATGCGTTGCCACTCAGTCAGTTTCAAAGTCTACGACTGAAACTTGGCAAGTGGGCTTTATATATCGCTTTTCAAAATGTCAACATCACACAGATCGGACGTCTATTACATATAGCTGCCATACGAATGCTATGATTAATTGCATTTTGTTGTGGATTAGGGTGACCAGAGTTTTAAAAGTATATTATACCACAACCAAATTCAGCATTTCTATGGCAGCTATATGATATAGATGTCCGATCGTGATGTTGGCAATTTTGAAAAGCTTGATAAATATAAAGCACAATTGCCAAGTTTCAATCACATGACTTTAAAACTGACTACGAGAAATTTTTATTTAAGGCATCTTTTTTATTTGTTTATAACTTCAAAAATTCATAACTTTTTAAACCATAAAAGTCTCCATCTTTTTTGAAAACACCAAAATTTTAAGTTCTATTTAGGGCAATAAATTGTTTATCCTTAGAAGCTATATCATGGTTAACACTTAGAAAAATTTATAAATAATTTTTAGCAACAATTACTTAATATTATTAAATAATTTAAAATCTATAAAACTATTATTTGAGTAGCTACAGTAAAATACTTTTCACCAGTATCAATTTGATACCTGTCCGATAAACCAAACCTGAGATATCACGTTTTTTAAAAAACCCTTTTTTACACTTGAAAAGGTATTATAATTTGCCCAGAAGTTTGCAAGCATAGAAGGAATCATCTCCGACCACATAAAGTATATATATTCTTGATCAGCATGACGAGCTGAGTCGATTAAGCTTTGTCCGTCCGTCTGTCCGTCTGTCCGTCTGTCCGTCTGTCCGTCTGTCCGTCTGTCTGTTTCTACGCCAACTAGTCCCTCAGTTTTTGAGCTATCGAGCTGAAACTTTGCACAGAGTCTTCTTTTTACTGCACGCTGCTAATATGTCGGAACCGACCGGATCGGATAACTACTTCTTGTAGCTGCCATACAAATGTTCGGTCGGAAAATGAATTTTAGTGAGAAAAACTGTTTTGCTCTCAATATAACTGCTCTCAAACACGGTCATGGGTAATATGTAATGTATTTAATGCTTCTTTTTGATCTGAAATGTTTGGGCGAAGTCTAAATATATTTCCGAAATTTCAGTAAAACGATTATGTTATTATTGTGCGTGCACGGGTTGTTTCAGGCTACAAGGATTAAAATTCTGAAAAAACATATAAAATATTTTTCTTTTGTTCTGTTGATCCAATATCCTGAGTAGAATATCCTGATATATTGGGAAAGTGATTTGGTGAGTAGAGCCCCTTCCCCCATGCTTCTGTTCTTTTACTTTCCATGCGCAAGTCACAAGCTAAATTTAGTAGTGAATGATATTAATAATGTTCCGGAGATTCCTAATTCGATATCAATAATAAAAAACATGAACCAGGAGAAAGTATATTCCAAACATTGCTCTATGCGACACGCGGTGGTGGGAAAAGTACAAAAGCATTGGAATTTTTCAGAATCACTTCAAAATGATTGTCGACGGGCTAGAAAAACTCTCAATAGAAGGAGAAGAACTCTGGTATCAGATCATCTGCTTTACAGCTGCATTACCCAGTCAACTTTTATCATATGCCCCTTCATTGTAGGCAAATATTCTGCATACCTTGAGTCAGTGGTTAATGTCCTACAATCACAGAGATCGGACCTTCTCAGGTGCACAAACCACGTAAAGAAAATCAGAAATCGGAGCTGAGCTCCGAACTCCTCGAACTGTGAAAGTTCAAAACCATCGCTTAAATCATTCTTCATCGAACATGGTTGAATTTTGGAAGAGATCGCTATTGATTCCATACTTGGACTTGTTGCTTACTTCACTCGAAAGCAGATTTGCGGATGAAAACTTGCCAGCATTTGAATATTTCAGTTACATTCGGAAAACATGCTAAAAACCAAGTAAGAGCGTTGCAGTCGAGTGGCCCTACTATGAAAAACCCTATACAATTGAGACACACATACAAACACACACACATAAACAAACGCACACACACCCACCTGCGGGCGCACACTAAGACTGTTAAATAGGCACAGGGCTTCCCCCTTCCTCTCTCCAGTAAAATTGTTTTGTACATAACTTTGGTGTTTCTGCTCGGATCTTATTGCGCTTTTCAGAATAGATGGATATAACTCATCTTGAAAAAAGTGGCTCTGACAGTGTTTTGCGTTTTAAAGGGGGAGGGGGAAAACTTTGCAAATCTGAAACAAACTCGATCTTGGTACGGCACACACCTATGTATATGCAAGAATTTGTGCCTCTTTTACCCATTTTCAATGGGTACAGGGTAAAATGAGACTTGAGGACTTCGTAAAAATGTCAAGGATTCTACGACCTACTAAATTATAGCGGAGGAGAAAATTCAGCACAGCGGGTCTCAAAAAACTAGAGGCTTGCGTTGTTGTACATAAAGCAGACGATTTTTTCCCAATAACAAAGATCACTCTTTGTTTTGCTCTAGCTCGTCATTGTACCATATCCTCGATCGAAAGAACTTTCAGTACATTGAGAATGGTGAATACTTGGCTTTGTCCAACCATGGCGGAAAACAGCACGAATGGTAAATACAAAATAATATAAATACAAAAATGAATTAAACAACTAACCATTTGCAATGCAATGTTTGTTAACTAGACTATGCATGCTCAGTGTTCACAGAAAAACTGTGAGCCGAACTGTGCCGAAAATTCTAAAAAAAATTCGTTGAGGATCCACAACGTTTATTTTTTAACTAGATACCTAGGATTACCCTACCTTATTAATTTAGTTTAATAAGTTGCTTAGACTAAACAGACGAAATTCTCCAACTCAGAAAAAAGTTCGAGTTACAGACACTTGGAACTGAAAAATTTAATTTATTGAACATTAAACGCTATTGCCCCCAACCTTTAAAAATATTCCCACCAATTTAGATTAAGTAAATTAATTATTAATTGTCTTCAACGGTTAATGTTTTATATTTTGTATATATATGGGTTTTTGGCGACCTGATTTTTGTCAAAGTTTTGCCTTATGCTGGCTCAAGGTCAGTGGAGAGTTACAATTCAATAGTAGTAGTAGTAGTAGTAATTTATTTTGCTTTTTTTTCTCGAATTGTACAATAAACATTTAGCTTAAGGTGAACAAGATAAATTAATTAATCTAGGCATGGCTTTTAGCCGTCAGCCTTTTAATTTAACAAATAAAGTACTAAGACAATTAAAAACATGTTATAAAATTTAAATTTGCTTTTTTTATACCCTTGGAGAGGGTATATTAAAATTGTCCGGATGTTTGTAACGCACAGAAGGAAACATCTCCGACCACATAAAGTATATATATTCTTGATCAGCATGACGAGCTGAGTTGATATAGCCATGTCCGTCTGTCCGTCTGTCCGTCCGTCTGTTTCTATGCTATCTCCTCCGTCAGTTTTAAAGCTATCTCAACCAAACTTTGCACGAAGTCTTTTGGTATAAATACGCTGCACATTTGTCGGAACCGGCCGGATCGGATGACTATAGCATATAGCTGCCATAGGAACGATCGGTTGAAAAAGTAGTTTTAGTGAGAAAAACTTTTTTGTTTTCAATGCTATCGCTCCCAACGCCCGTATTTATAAGTTTTCTATGCTTTCACATAATTTCAGCAAGTTTTATGCAAATCGGGCAACTATATAGTATAGCTGCCATACAAAAGATAGGTCTGAAAAAAAGTCTTAGTAAGAAAAACTTTTTTGTTTTCAATGCTATCGCTCCCACTTTGTACAGATCTATATTATATACTACCACACAATTTTGTCAAGTTTGATTTAAATCGGATGACTATAGCATATAGCTGCCATAGGAACGATCGGTCCAAAATGTAGTTCTAGTGAGAAAAACTTTTTTGATGAATATATCGTATTGCCATATAAAAAACTGGCAGCATATATCATGCTCCAAGGGTATATAAACTTCGGTACAGCCGGCTTCCCTTTACTTTTTTTTTTGTTCTAGCATTAATACTGACAAAATTTGTTTCCTATACTCCAATGTTAATTTTAGGAACCTGACTAAGGGCCGTTTTCTCATGTTGCTGTTTTTGCAAATCTAGGTGGATTTGCTGTATTTCATTTTCTCATGTTCAAGGTTAGCCATCTAGATGGATTTCGTTGCCATCTACTTCATCCTCATGTATTTCAAAACCATGTACATGCTTAACCAAATTATGTATTTTTATGTGTGCACTCATATGGTCACACTGAAAAATATTTAAAATCAAAAAACAACTGCTGCTGAAAACAGTTAAGTCTGTTTTGATTAAAAGTAAACCCAAAATTAAAAATATTGGATGTGGCTTTTGAACGCAAGACACCTGCTGACATAGCCAAAAGACAGATCCGCATTTTTGATTCCAATAGTTCATTGCTTAAGCTAAGTTCACACAGGCAGATAATTTAGCCAAATTTTGATTAAAATAGAGATGATTGAAGATTTTACAGGATTTAAAACAAAAGCTATAGTTTCATACGCAAATAATTTGATCAAATATGCCCGAAAAGTTCCACAATTTGGCCTTTATGGCCAAATTTTCATCAAAATTTGTCCAAATTATTTCCGTGGGTGAACATAGCTGTAGATCTATTGCTTAATCTCCCATCATAGTAACAAGTCGTAAAAAAATATACTTCTCCTCCTCTGTAAAATGCATGATCACTTTTTAAAATTGGCGCGTAATAATTAAAACAAATTTTTGCCGATTGACAAGGCGCTGCCAACTCCCTTTTAGTGCCTTTCCAGCCTCCCGGTGTGACCGTGGCGCAAATGCCCGAATTCACAATCCATCTACATGAGACAACCGATTGCACAAAATCCACCTAGTTGCGAAATCTAGGTGGATTTCGATTTGAGCAAAAACAGGAACATGAGAAAACGGCCCTAAATTCGTCCAATCGTTTGCGCTTGAACAGTTAAGCACATCAATTAAGGCGCTTGTATCCAAGATGGCTTGGCCAAAGTGCAGAACTCTGAACTCCCTTAATACAGGACATCTTCCCAGAAAATGCTGGATATCTTCAGATTCTCCTGTATTGCATAGGGGGCAGATATGGCTTTCCACTTACTGGTAAATGTTTCCCTGGAGCAAAATCATATCACATCTGGCTTTCATCACCCACGAAATGTCTCTCGGCTTTATATTCAGATACCTTTCTCCTATATCACTGTCTAGATATTTATAGAATCTGGTGATACTACTGTTTTTCCGTTCAATATAATCAACACAAATCGAATTTCGATAGAGATTAATTACAACAATTTGGAATAGCAATTGGAATGATGTCCGTACAACTATCGCTGCTTCGAAGATAACCAAATTCTTTCGTCAGCTGTCTTTTTATATTGCATATTCACATTCAAACGACCACTTTGAATACTGAAGTCGGCGAATAACGCATTAATGATTTGAATTTATTCACTTCACAGCCTGAAATTGTGCTTACCAATTTGCTGAAATTAATTTTATTTGCTAATGGACTCTGCAAGGTGGCTGTATTTCGTTTCGACATTTTGCGGTTCGAAATATTTGGAAAAAACTAAGTTTACTTACATTGAATTATTGAGGTAACTTTGTTTTAAAGTTATGTTCACGATAACATCGAATTATGTAGGGTTATAAATAACGAAGTTTTTGAATTAACAAAGTAGTATTACTTGAAATATTGAACGGGCAGGAAAATAGTTTAAATTATGGGGGGAAATCGGATTATTCAGAGTTCGAATTGAAGGGCTCAAATAACTTCTGAGATATGGCTCTGATACTTTTAAATCGATTCGAAAATGGTCCTAGTCCGGTAAAATAGAGATATGTCTCTTAACCATATTGGAACTGGTATAAACCGCTTTCGAAACAGTTCACAGACTTCAGACATGGTACATGAACTCACTCTGAAAATTGCGTGATTTCGTGTAAGGAACAAGCATACATCCATACACTCACTTAAATACTCCATATATGTTTACATATATTCTTTTTTTTTGTAATATTTGCCTTTTAATGCTTTTCCAGTTGAGCTCTTTCCAATTACAACCCCACACTTTCAGTATTGTTTACTTTATTGTTGATGGACTCGTACAATTTCCATAGCTTTAGAGCCCAGCCCCATTGGTTGCCTACAACGTTTACAGCACTCGGACAACTTTTTGTTTGTTTGTTTTGGGTTTGCTTTGTGCTGCTTGTGTTGCAACACCCACTTCCTGTTTATGTTAATTCCTGCTCCAGGTCTGGCAACGCTTTTTCATTAGCCCCGAAGGCCTAAAGCATAACCCATAACTCTTTTGTTGTTTGTGGCTCTGTTGTGGCTGTTTGTCCCTCTTCCTCACCCAACTGAACCTCCAGTGTTGCAAAGTGTTGCTGAATTTTCGAAATTCCTCACCAAGTGATGGCCACACCAAAGGGTTTACCGAGTCCGAAAGGGTGTTCGTCTCATTATGCACAACTCGATGCATTTTAATGATGTGCCAGGGCCCCACAAATATAATTTTATTTTTGCGTTTTTGCATCTTTTGCTGCTTGGAAACTGGAAATTGATTGCCGGTCAGAGGAGTAGCTGCAGCAGCCACAACAACGGCACGCAATGCATAGCAAAAATTACGGTCCGATTTAATGAGCTCAAAAAATGCGCACAACAATGAAGGGCAACGGGCCCAGGCCCGGCATAGGACACGGCGAGGGCCAACCAGAGAGGCAATTTCCAAATGGCTAACCAACCTCTCTTCCCTCGTTTCCGAACCACTTGGGCCGCTGCACTTGTGTAATTAAATGCAATTTTATTGCCACGATCGGAGGGCTAAACTAGTTGGGGGCTGCCAGCCATAAAGCGAGAGAACAAAAGTGTTGAAAATGCGGCGCTGCAAACTTGATTTATGCAACAGAAAAAGCCTACCTACTACGCCCCCTGGCGGTCAAATGCTAGAACTTCCGCCATCAAGAAAACAAAGAGTGGAGTAATTAATTTCAAAGTCAACAATTTATCAAGTGCCCTGGGGAGGGAGAAGCGTTGAGGCGAACTAGAGATGTGGCGGCTTACCAAGAAGTGAGTGCCAGAGAGGCTGAACAGATTCCGAATTGCAAGTTTAAGATCCTGGAATATGCAACCACGGCGACAGATATACTTTCTCTTTTATTTGGGATTTAACAAGAGACATTAGTGCAGTTCTGATTTCAACACCCGTTAGTTGTGTCAAATATTGGCAAATTCAAGAGTTTTCTTTGGTAAATCCATCAATTTCCGTCTTTGATTTCACTGTGATACATTTTTGAACTCAAAAGAATGACACATTTTCGTCGAGACAAAAAATTCTGAAAGGGTTTGGTCTGATTAGCTGCCGTTTTCTTATTGCAGTTCAGTGTAGGATTTACGATTCCATATCTCTAAAACTGATTTTTAGTTGCCATTTTTTCAAATCAAAAAAATGACTTTAAATTCGACCGTAAAAATCGTTTGAATCGCTTCTGTGAGAATAACAAATTGCTGTTATATGCCGTAGAGGCAAATAATTATTAGGGCCAATAAAATAAATTTTGATTACTGTTTACATGGAGAGCCTCCAGCAGCAGTCCGCATATAAAAGATCTGCAACAAGCATGCTCAAGCCAAAATCCACAACAGTAATACTAAGTTTTTGATCTAAAACCAAATAAATAATCTTTTTTTATGTGAAAATTTGTTACATTTTTCATTGATCTTGCACGCTACCAAATTCGTTTTGGCGCCAGGCTCCAACAGTTCGGCCGATAGTGTGTTTTGCAAATGAGTGCCTGGGAGACTCCAGTCCCCTAGGGGGCGCTACACTATGGGAAATTTTCCCAAAAATCAGGCATTAGTTAATAACTTAAAAACTAAGCAAGATATTGCGGTCTAGTTTTTTGCCTTATGTTATGTATACCGTTGGGCTATATGTACAAAAAAGGGGGTCTGGTAGCATTTCAACAAGCCCTAAAAAATAAAATAAAAAAAATTGATTTATTTTACTGGAAAAATATTGGTTTTTTGCTTGCTATTTTACATAAGAACGAATGTACAATTATTGACGCGTAATAAAAAACATATTTTTCGACCGCAAACTTTAGAGAATTTCAAGATTCCTGGAAAAAAACGGCTGTTAACTTCAGCAGCTTGATTCCTACGACCTCTAATACGCATTAGCTTAAATGACTATCGGGAACGACTGGGTTCATGTGCTTCTCAATGGCTTCGAATTGACTTTCTGCGCTCAAATTGTTGCATTATTCGGTTAAATTTCCGCGAGCGGTAAACGAGTGACTAGTTCGCGTAGAAACAGACAGACGGACAGACGGACCGACAAAGCTTAATCGACTCAGCTCGTCATGCTGATCAAGAATATATATATACTTTATGTGGTCGGAGATGTTTCCTTCCATGCGCTGCAAACTTCTGGGCAAAATTATAATACACTTTTCAAGTGAAAATGACAACTTCTCGACTCGTCACAATTTTTCATTTGTCATGCAAGTAGGCATTGGAGAAAATGAGGTTGAGTCCTAAAAAATGAAAGTTTGCAAAAAATGACAAATTATGGCGGTTGAGTCAAACTCGGAACTGATAGCTCTAAATGGTGGTAAAAGTCATAGCTCTAACAAATCTAAACCATTTTTTGTGGGGCTTTGCGAAGTTGAATTTTCTTCCCAAATTTGTTTTTTTGAAATATATCGCGTGTCTCTCAACTACAAAGACTCCACTACTAATTTCTACAGATTAAAGATACTAACACTTAGTACATACCACAACGACTAGATTCCAGATATTTGGCAATTGCAAACTGCAGCAGAAATACACACACTTAACACTACTGAAGACTTAAGAAATAATATAGACAATGGACAGGTGACGTTTTTGACTCTATTAGAATACAGCAAGACGTTTGATACGGTTAATCACGATGTGCTCTGTTCCAAGCTCAGCAAGCTGTATAATGCTTCGCTCATACTTGACCGAACGATGTCAATCAGTGGTAACCTCGTGCAGTGCTTCGTCCTTTTTGTCACTTACACGTGGAGTACCGCAGGGATCGGTTCTGGGACTTTTGCTTTTTGACTTACCAGCTGTGATGTCAAACTGTGATGTACATATGTATGCAGATGATGTGCAACTGTATGTCAGTCGTCCTGTCAGTAAAATTAATGAATGTATTGATGTGTCAAATAGGGAACTAACTTAAGTAAGTGACTGGCTTAAAAGAAATGGACTGGGATTCAATTCATCTAAATAAAAGTGCTTGGTCATTTACAAAAAACTTTTAAATACGGATGAATTAAATAATTTAAAAATCGAGAATAGCACTATTAAGTATGTTTCTCAGGCGAGTAATCTAGGTTTTACCTTTAATAAGACAATGACCTGGGGTGATCACATAAAAAGGGCAGTGGGCAAAACGTATGGATTACTCAGAGTTCTCTATATGACACAGAATTTTCTACCAGTAAATTTGCGGCTCTTAATAGCGTAAACATATTTGACCTCTGTCCTCTTCTATGGGGTTGAAGTCTTTGGAAACAGTGATGCCATTTCGAGACAAAAGCTCAATGTTGATTTTAATAACATTGCCAGATATGTACACAATCTAAAGCCAATCTCTCAACCTCATCTCAACCGCTCCATGCCAAATGTTTGGACTGCCCTTGAATAGATGGATGGACATGAGAGCCCTCATATTACTACACAAGATTATAAATACGATGATTCCACAGTACCTGTTCGATAAACGAATATTTACTAAAATAGGAACTAAAACAGTAAATCAAGAAAAATAATAATAAGTCAATGCCAATTTAAATACATATTTTATAACATTGTTCGTATAAGAAGTAGTATAAGTTTATGTTTTATATATCGTTTTGTTATCTGGCGTGACTAGTGAACTAAAAATATGCTTTGCATGTATCACTAGGAATATTCGAATAAATACAATACAATACAATACATTGAACTGTCATTCGTTAGCATAATCTGTCTTAATCAGCTGCCAATTTAACAGAGCTCTGTTAAATCAATATTCGTGGAATATAACATTGAAGGATGATGTATTTGTGGTCTAATGAGACAAAAGGTACTTTTGGAAAAAGGGTTTATGCTAAAAATTTAGGCAAAAGTTCCTGTAGTGCACTAGTCGGGAGCCACACAGCCAGGCTCATTGTATCGTATGCACTTTTCAGTGCCGTGTAAAAGTACATTAGATCTTACAGTCTGAATCTGATCAGAACACTCATATCACACATTCGTGTTTGCTTTTGCCATCCTCATCTTTTTAACAAGATTTGTGCTAGAGAGCTGCCCCCTGGCTACACCCTTAACTATTCGTATTTCGTATTCTGCATTTTTTTATTGCTGCATTCAAATCCTCATAAATTTTTGTAAACAAATAACATCTGGAAAACACTGTTAGATTAAGTGAAAAAATACCAAATTTGGCATTTCTGGCGTTTTTGCCATTTTTTAGATATGTCAACATATTAATTTGTTTTTAGGATCCACTTGCGTAATAAATTACTTTTTTGTGCGCCCAAACAATTTGGAGTTCTCTGTACTGTGCTTAAAGATGTAACCTTTTATGACTTACAAAAACTTCGTCTTACACGTCAAAGCGAAATGTCAAATAGATTACGAGTTATTTAGTTGCAAATACCAATCAGAAGGTAAAAACTTAAAAGTGAGATACAAAAAAAAACCGGCAGCTAACCGGACCAAACTCAGCGACCTTTTTATGCAGTACCATCATACCCTTTCAGAATTTTTCGGTCTCGACTCGATCAACTTTTAGTGTTGCACCGTGTTTTCAATTTTTCCATTTAAGCAAAACAAAATGTCTGCTCTTTTGATTTTTAGAGAAATCTTAGGAATAAATAGAGAAAAAACTTGTCTTTGCAACAGATTCTTTTGGGTATGACTTTGTCTTTGCATTTTCTATTTGCAAAATCAGCCGCTTTTACCATTTGCCGTAGCAGCAGGTGGGCTATGAGTGTGTGGAGTGGGATGGTGTGAGAGTGAAATGGTGAGAAAGTGGGGCTGGGAAGAGTAGCTGCCATGACAGTGACTTGACAGTGACTTAACAGTGACTTGACAGTGACTTGACAGTGACTTGACAGTGACTTGACAAAAATCATAGTAAAAACATGAAAAAATTATTATATCAAACATTTTTAGGCAAAAACGTTAAATACATTTCCAACTTTTTCATGCGTGTGCGTCCCATCAAATTTTCCTTAATACCAATCTTTCGGGAACAGCAAAAAATAATATTTTCGATTCTTTAACATAAGTTCGCAATTATAAAAGATAGCCCCATTATGTTTAGTGTTGATTTTACTACTTTCGCACACAATTTGTTCAGGTGAATGATTTCTGACTTTCTTCCGCGAGAAACAATTGCAAACCGTGAGACGAAGCTCAAGATGGCGTGTGGCAAAGCCATAAAAACTTACTGCCTACCTATAAAAGTTAAAACAATAGAAATGGGGGAGTTGCGACTGTTGTCTCCATTGTTGAAAAATGCGCTAAATGAATGCAATAAACCAACAAGAACATAAACCATTCAAGTTGGCGAAACCCTCGCCACGCTTCGTTGAATACTGCAATGGAGTGTCAGTGTACCGGGAATCTCCTCCCTACCCGCTGTGTCTCTTTCATTTTACTTTTCAACTAGCAGCCATGATCGTCGACAAATGGCCTCAATCAGCGTCGGCAACTTGGACTTGAAGTTGTTTTGTTTTTGGCAGCGGGAGCAATCAACGCATTGTCGACAGGTGGAAAAAACTTCATGGCCAATGAGTTGTGGCTACCTCTACTACTCGCATTGTGCCTGAAGCCTGAATCCACTTACTGCTGCTGCTGATGTTGGTTGGTTGGTTGGTTGGCTGAAGCCAACAACAACAACACACGTGCAATTTGGTGCATTAAAATTTCACACTGTTGTTGTCTGGTTGGTTGACTGCTTCTTTTTTTGGCTTTTCGAGGGTTTTTCGCTGGCCGCATTGTTTTTGCATTCTTTGCTGCATTTGCTGTTTAATTTGCCATGCATTTTGTCCTCCTCTTTGTTTGTTGTTGTCGCCTGCCACATGCAGTTGGCAACAAAATGGCGTTTGGTGGCGTGCCACCTTCTTGTCTACCCCTTCCGTGCGAACGCATTCGTTGCACCTGGACGTCATCGTCGCCGTCGCCGTCGTCGCCGTTGCCTGTCAACAACCAGGTTTTTTGGCTTTCAGGGGAAAGGCGTGTCTTAATTCAACCCTTCCAAAACAGAAATGAAGTCTGCTTTTAATTTTGGCGAACATTTAATTAATACAACTCCGGACGAAAGGTAGATCTGTGTGTATTCAGTGTTAGCTTAGTGAAAAGAGAATGTTGGGCAGATTTTGGGAAAGAACAACAAAAGCTGGCAAAAACAACTTTAAGAAGATATGCCTAATATACCACTAGAAACCGCATTTGACAAGTGTAGCTGTGTTTCGTGGAATATTAATTTTGCAGGGCACAGCGTGGCACAAAGCCTTAAGTGCAACGTTATTTACGAATGTGTGCAGATTAATGAGAAACTAATTCGTGCTTAAGCTGAAGATATTACTGGAGAAAGAGATAATAAAAAATGTTCGATTGGTTGCGTCAAAACAAAAAAGGTTTTATAGGTCAAATTTAGAGCTATAAACAAGAGTATGAACCGAATTTCAGTTCAACAGCCTAGAATACTACAAAAAAATTTTCAAAAAAAAAAGGCCAAAAGAACTAGTGAGCGTCTGTCCGTCCGTCCATCCTTCCTTCCGTCCCACACTGGCCGGAATTGACAAAATTTTGTCATTAACTCAAAAGTAAATGTTGGAATATTGGAAAAAAGCTTAATATCTCTGAAAGAGTATAGAACCATTAACTCTAATTGCTGGTTCAAAACATTTTTTGTGCATCCCTGGAAATTTGGCACGGCCCTGAAAATAAGTTTTTTTTCAACCAAAATTTTATTGCTCCGGTGCCACGGCACGACCTGTTCTTTCAAAATTAAAAACAGCTATAAAAGTATAGAGCAATTAATGTTTTGAAATGCCAAAATGTTGCAAAAAGGCATGTAAATTACAAGAAAAAAAGAAATTGGGTGCTTTTTTTATGTTGTGCCTTTGTTTTTATGTGAGGTTGCTATGGTATTTTTAAGGCGAATCTAAACTAAATGTCACTTGTTCCGTGGAGTAAAAGTGGACAGCTCCTCGTTGCTTCTCGCAACTAAAGATGCAATTGTGTCCATTAAAATGTATATGACTTGGTGTAATTAATACATTTTGCTCGTTTTTGCTCGTTTTCGAAATATTTGATATTGTTGCAGACGGGAACAGTGTATTTTATTATTTTTGGCTTAATTTGCAAAAAAAAAATATTAAGAAAATCGAGCAATCCCGACTGTAATAAACTCTGTACCTGCGACGTAGAATGCCTAGAGTGAATTTTGCTGCTGCAACAACACCAGAACGCAACGGAGCTGCAGCGCTGCGACATTGAAATTTCTTTTTCTTATAACTTTACTATCGATTGTCCGATCTTTACCTGTCCTTTGGCAGATTGATAAGTAATGTTGATTACTAAATATGTCTAAAAGGCTCGAACCATATATCCTCAAAATTGTGGGAGATATGACGTTTTTTCAAAATTGCGGGGGCGGGAGGGGGCGTGGCAAAAATTGAAAGTAAATTTAATCTGCCTGTGAGTATAAGAAGATTATGTCCCGTACATGTCAAACCTCTATCTCTTACCATCTCTGAGATCTGTGCGCTCATTGGAACAGAGTAGTATGGGCGGTACTAGTGGGCGTGGTCGGACATGTCCAAAATTTTGCTCGTTTCTTATTTATGCCATTACTATTAAATGTTCCAAGTTTCAGCCCTCTAACTGGGTCGGTCTAGTTTATGCCAAAATTTTTGACATTCCGGCCACTGTGCGTCCGTATGAACAAACAGATCTCAGAGATGTTCAGAAATAGAGGTTTGACATGTTGGGACATAAACTTCATATACTTGCAGGCATATCAAGTATATTTTCAGTTTTTTTCCAAAGCTTGGTAGATAGATGATTTATAACCTCTGGAGATATTTAGTTATTAGCAATATTTATCGATTTACCGAAGAAATGATAAAGATCGGATGAATCGTTTTCGAGTTATAAGAAAAAAGACCTCTGAATGTTCTGTTTACACCTCTTATTTATTCTTCCACAATTGCCATCTATAAAATCTCTTTCACTGCTCGACCAAATGAAAGTTTACCGAGACAAAGGGTGATTCATTAAGAGGTTTTTTTTCAAGGATTGTTTGAGAAATCATCATGGAAAGACTCACACCCCAACATCGTCTCCAATGGGCCCTGAATAAGCTGAATGAAGATCCGCTGTTTACGAGCCAAATTTTTTTCAATGACGACATTTCGGGATTGATTGATACGTTAATAAACAAAATTTGCCGCAATTGGGCTGATGAGCAACCCGAAGCGAATCTCGAACTACCGTTACATCCACAAAAATACACTGTTTGATGTGGTTTATGGCCTGTTGGAATCATCGAACCGTAATCCTTTAAAAATGAGGCCTGACAGAGCATGGCGAGCTCTACCACACCATACCTGAAATTGAACCCGTTGATGTCGGCGACATTTGGTTTCTGCGAGACGGTGCAACGGCACACACAGCGCTAATACAATGGCTGTATTGAGAAATCATTTTGGTGACCACCTGTGTGATAACATCACTGGACTTTTTCTTGAAGAGTTACGTGAAGTCAAAAGTCTTTGTCGATAAGCCAGCTACGATTCAAGACTTGGAAGCAAACACTACTCTTGTAATTCGAGAGATACACCGAGCGATGCTGGAAAGAGTGATTCAAAATTGGACCATCCGAATGGACCATTAACGTCGTAGAAGCGGTCAACAATTGAATGAATTTATCTAAAAAATGTAAATGTCAGAGAGTTCTTTCAGCCCATAAGAAAAAAATTTAACCGCTATAAACACTTTAAAATTAAACCTGAAGCCCTATAGCTATAGTTAAATTCGGTTTTTAATTATTAGTAAAAATTGCGTTTCACAACAATTTTGTGCTTTATTTATTGCTAATGGACGAGAAAGAATCAAAGCAGCTAACCAAAATCTTTACCTTCCTTATCTTTCCTTATATTTGATGTAACACTGCCACTTTGCTCGAATGAAAATGTAAGCATTCACAGATATTGTTGTTGTTTACGCAATCACGCTTTTCAAGCTAGCCTGCCTTTACAGTGATATAATGTACTTGATACAAGAGACATGATAGTCTAACAGTCCTGCCTTTTGTTATGTTTAAAATTTGAAAAGATTGTCAAATTCATAGTAGAAACGTGATAAAATCCAAGCCCACAAGATTATAATATCTCATGTAGCAGTAAATGATATTAGTGTGAAGTCAGTCTTACTCTCTTCGACTAAATGTGAATGAAGATGTGTAAATGTAAGATGAAAATGTTTTTGGCACGCCGTCATCTCGACAGCTTGGCGCCGGTCACTTGACTAGTTGAGCTGTGATCTTGACAGTGGATGGAAGAGGGGAATGAACAATTTTTATTCGTGTTTTGATTCTTGAAAAGTTTGGTTGCAAGAAAGGTTACCGTAACCGTAACCGTAACCGTAACCGTAACCGTAACCGTAACCGTAACCGTAACCGTAATCCCGGATATGCTTGAGCCGATCAGAAAAAGGATTGAGTTGATCCGCCTTTCTTGATCCCACGAAAGAATACAATTAAAGCGGAGTAATCCTTTAATCCTCCCTTTCTCTTATGCGAAAAATTTAAAGCACACACGCCAAGAGATTGTGAGAAGGCTTGGCTTGGCCCAGTTGGAGGAGCTGTGTAGCCAATTTTACATTTTTTTACAAGGATGTACCTTTAAGAGATTGAATTAACAAAAAATTTTAGAAAAAAAAATTATTTAATCCCAAAGCTGTATCATTTTTGTCATGTTTGACTTTTTAATTTTAGGAAAGACAACTCTCTTCCTTATATTATATTTCTTTCTATTTCTTTGCTCTCGCTCTCCAATTTACGGACATGTGATCTCGAAAGGAATTTCGGTTCCGGTTCCGAAACCGGTACGTCCCGAAATGAATGTTTCGATTAAAGGTTTCATTTCGGTTTTCAATTAATTTAGGTTTTCGGTTTCGATACGGTACCCGCATTTTTCTTTCAGTAAACCGGTACGTACCGATAAAAGTAACAGTTATTTTTAATGTGGTTGTGGTTTAAATGTGGTTGAGTCCATGCAACTTCTTAGCGGATTCATTATATATTTAACGCCAAAGAATAGGCGTTGCACGTTTACCTGCGTAGCTGGAACAGAAAGAACGACTTTTGAAATCGCACACAATTCTGGGAACTTTGTAGAGGATTATTACCAAGAATCAAAATCAATATGCCTCAACTTCGTCGGCGCATTCAATTGAACCAAAATTTGAACTGCAGTTCATTAAGCAGTGATTGATCAGCAAACGAAAAATTTGTGCAAAAATATTATGTAAAAAATCGATACAAGTATTTTTATGCTCAGTACTTAGCGTTACGTTAGACCTAGGGTCCAAAAATATTGCACATAGAAAAGCATTGTTTCCAAAAGGGATTTCTCTCGCTTTTCTATTTCCTGAAAAAACGATTTCGCAAGAGAGAACGAATTTTTTGATATTTCCAAATTGAAGTGAATCCAAATGGAATACAAATCGCCGAAAACTAGATTTTCGGCTTTAAGTTTAGTTGTGTCCGCCTCCGCTGATTCTAATATGCGTACAATTTCACGAACTGAGTCCCACACTTTTCTGTTCAGAAGAAAGTCCTTATCTGCAGCCGCAAAATTGGAGCAAGAGTTTAAGACGGTACGAAAATGTACCGGTACCAACGTTTCGGTTTCGTTCCGGTTATATCGGTTCCAATAATGACGGTAAACGGTTTTCGGATCCCAAACTAAATTTGTTTCGATTCCGGTTCCGGTACGTGATTTGAAACGGTTTATTTCGGTTAACGGTTCCGGTTTCGGTTCCGGTATTATGCCCTGATCAGAGGTTTTCGTCTTCTTCTCTTCTTTTAGTTCCAATCCCGTGTGGGACATAGAGCATTAACAAGTCCTCTGTTCCAAGGAACTCTGTTGTTGGCCGTAGCTTCAAGTTCTCCCTAGGTCTTCCCGATGCTTTCCGCTTTTCTACCGACAGTCCTCCCCCAACTTTTTTAGGTCTGCCTGGTGTCCGACCGAATCCATCCAGCGGGTTACACTCCATTGCCTTCCTAGCGATATTGCTCTCACTTTTTCGCAATGTATGCCCTATCCAACTGCATTTCATTCTGCGTATTATGGTGTCAACACTCTCCATATTTGCTCGATTTAGCAGCTCGGAGTTCCGTACTCTGTCAGGCCAGAAAATACAAAATATGCTACGCTATGAAAGTTGTTATTTTCGATGTGGAGGAATCTTATAGGATTGCCTGTGGCATTACTTCAGACTTGAAAAGCATGATTTTGAGCCAGTGTGCACCCTTAGCTTTCTGAAGATGCGCCTCGACATCGAGTTTCGTACCTCCATCCACAGCTACTACGTTGCCCAGGTAGCCGAATTGCTGGACTTGTTCAATGGGCTGATCACCCAAAACCAGCGAATGGGATTGTCCGGAACAAAGGCCAAGCGAATTAGTTTTGTAGGTGTTGATTATAAGCCCTGCCGATTGAGCTGAGGTGCCAAGTACCTTGTTAATTATACCATGCTTACCAGGTCGCTTGGTCTATTTGCCAAGAGGCATATCGACTGCAAAGTTCAGTAGATCAGTAGATTTAAATGTACTATGCAAAAATGTAAATGAAATATTTTTATACCCTTGGAAAGGGTATATTAAAATTGTCCGGTTGTTTGTAACGCACAGAAGGAGAATCTCCGACCACATAAAGTATATATATTCTTGATCAGCGTGACGAGCTGAGTTGATGTCTGTCTGTCCGTCTGCTTCTATGCTATCTCCTCCGTCAGTTTTAAAGCTACCGTATCCAAACTTTGCACGAAGTCTTTTTGTACAAATACGCTGCACATTTGTCGGAACCGGCCGGATCGGATGACTATAGCATATAGCTGCCATAGGAACGATCGGTTGAAAAAGTAGTTTTAGTTAGAAAAACTTTTTTGTTTTCAATGCTATCGCTACCAAACCTCGTATTTATAACTTTTTTTTTTTGATTTCACACAATTTCAGCAAGTCTTATGCAAATCGGGCAACTATATAGTATAGCTGCCATACAAAAGATAGATCTGAAAGTTTTAGTACGAAAAACTTTTTTGTTTTCAATGCTATCGCTCCCAAACTCGTTACTGATCAATATGATATGCTAACACATAATTCTGTCAAGTCTGATCAAAATCGGATGACTATAGCATATAGCTGCCATAGGAATGATCGGTCGAAAAAATAGTTTTAGTGCAAAAAACTTTTTTGTTTTCAATGGTAGCGTGTTTGTACCTTCCAGTTATGAGCATTATCGGTCTCAACACAATTTTGGAGAGTTTGATCAAAATCGGATGAATTTATCGAATAGCTGCCATATAAAAAGCTGGCACATATATAATATTCCAAGGGTATATAAACTTCGCTCTAGCCGTATTTTTTGTTTATTGTCGATTAAATTCTTGGTAAAACAAAACAAAAGTTGTTAATATTCCATTTGATTTCAGTTTTTTATAATTTTTTTCCAAAATAACATAAGAAATAACAAATTCAATAAGGACATCAGGTTAGAACACCCTTAGTTTTTTATTTTTTTTTTGGCGCTTCCTAGCCACAGTTTTAAATTTAAAGTAAGCTGAGTAAGGTGGTCACTGCATTAAGCTCACATTTTGGCCCTCAATCCAGGATTTTACCACCCGAGCATTGTGAATCGTGGCGTTATCTTGTTCAAATTGCCATTGCAGATTTCCAAACAAGTTTTTTAAGTGCGGAAAAGCAGTTTCGAGAACGTTTTTATAAGTGTTTGCATTCATCCTAGCGCTTAAAAACTGCAATTCACACGTACCATAGTAAGAGTTGGCTCCCCATACCATCACGCCACCCACCCGACTATGCAAGCGATCCAACTGATGCTCCTCTTTGCGTAGATCATGGAAGTTGTAATTGTAGCCGTCTGACCCCTCTAAATTAAACTTCTTTTCATCCGAAAAGACAACGTAACGCCAATCATGATTCCAAGTCATGTGCTCTAGTGCGAAATTCAAGCGCATTTCCTTTCGTGCCAAGTTAAGTGGAGGTTTTTTCTTAAGTCTTAGTCTCTGTAGGTGTGGAGCATTCCTTATCACTCTTTGAATTGTAAATAAGCTCGCTTTAACGCCTGTATTGGCTTTAATCCTTGAGGTCGAGTCATGAGAGTTCGATGCGTTTTTTTTAAAATGCGCCTATCTTTATCGAAAATCACTCTTATATTTTCCCCATATCCCGACTTATTGCGCAAAAATGAAGAAAAGATGAAAAAGAAGTCCTGAGTTCGAGTCCCAGTAAAGGTAAATAAAACACCAAAAATTTTAAGTTAAACATTTTTCAGAAAGAAGACTCAGCCCCCCGTCAAACCTTACCCCTCCCCCCACCACTGTGGTGCTGTTTTATTGGCAAAAATATTTAAATCAAAGTGTAAATATTTGGATTGAAGTTGTTTTGTTTTTCTGTGCCCCACTCAATATATTAATTGCTTATACTAATTTATTTAATTCAATTCATTCACAATTACCACTTGGCAATTTCAGCAGTCTTAACCATAAAAAACTTTGGCAGCCCAGCACCATCAGCACTTTCATGCAAATGGTTTGTCACGCATATTTAATGCCAATTTTTTAAACAGCAAAAAAAAATGCAAAGAAAAAACCCGGCAAACACTTTTCACGATCAGTGAGCCGCAAAAAAAAAACCATCACCTAAAAGTCCTCAAAAAAAGAAAAAAACTTCTTCCGACCGTACGTCCCGCTCTGCATGCATTACGCTAATTAATTCTTGATATATGGTACAGAAGCTGTGGCCAAAACGAGGCCACAAAATGTGAAACTGGCCATAAAAAGGAGTTGGCAGCCATAAAAGAGGAAAGAAACAGGAGTAACTGAAATAGTAGCAACTACATTTGCTCCAATTTTTTTTGGTGTTCTCCGGCTCCTGTAAATTCATGTGGGCAATTAAAATTTAGCAGGCTTTAAGCACAGAAGCTCCTTCTTTGCCTTGTGACAGATGCCGCGGTTAAAGTTTAATGACAAAACCCAGAGAACCGGGCGGGAGAAAAAATATGACCAAAGGGAAAAAAAGCAGAAGGGAAACGGAAGAGGAGGCAGCGAAAGTGAACAGTTGCAAGTGTCTGGCTGGCTGGCTGGCAAGGATGCAGCTTCTGTTGCTTTTTCTTTGTGCTGCCACATGTGGCCTTATACGCCAACGCATCTCTGACAGGAAACCGTTCCCAGCCACCGCCAAAATGTGGTAAAAACGCAAGGACGAGGAAGCTGCTCCCTAAGAACTTTCTCACATATGCGCAAGTAACGTTCTACTAGTCTTGGCAGCGAAAGTGCGCGGAAGTATGTAATAAAAAAAGGCGCGGAGTGGAGAATGGAGGGGGTAAGCTTGTTGCACTCGCTGTTGCAATTGTCTGGAAAGTGTTGAAGGTGCCTTTAAAACAGAAAAAAAGAAACCAGGCGACATGTGTGGAAGAACCTTTGCTACTACGCGGAGCCACATTAGGATGCGGCATTTGTGTTTAAGTGTCGTAATATTTGTAAAGCGCCACGAACTGGGGAATATTTCGCTATGTAATTTATGTGTGTGGTTAGGAGCATATGGTGAAAATGGCAGAAAAAAACCCAAGCTTCACTTAACGTGCTTAAGGAAGATGGATATTATAAGGCTGGGTTCAAAGACATGAATTGAATAAGCGGGTCATTCCAAACTTAAATCCTGACTTGTCCTCATCTTTTCATTCACTCAACTCATTTTTCAAATCTAATTGCCTTAGACAAGAAAATTGCTTGCCTCGCTGGCCTGTCCGATAATTGCTTAATGACCAACTGCATCAGGTGCTATCATGATATGTGTGTGTGTTGCCAAAAACTCAACAACAAAATGAAAACAACTTGATAAAGACATTTGCAACACAGTCACAGGCCAGGCATAAATATCGAAAGTGAAGTTAATGGTTGCCCACCAAAGTCAGGATCCTCCTCTGGCTTAAGAAAACAGCTGCGCCTATTATGTGCCCCGAGCCCAACTTGATCTCGATCTAATTTAGGCGTATTAGTTGCCCAAAAACTGTTGCAAGTTGCCCGCAACACAAAAACAAAAGCAGGCAGACACACAGCGAAACCGCATTCGTAGACCTTTTTCAAGGATCCTTGAGTTGCAGTTGGTATCCCGAACTAAGCCAGATAAGGCTCTGCTAATGGCTTCATTAGGTTCTCGTTCCAATGTGTATGCCACATGCCGTGAGGCATAAAGGATCCGATGACGATCTTCAAGCATTCTTTTGAAGTACCGAAGCAGATTCTGTGCATGATTACAATTCGTTTCGTGAAATTGCTCCATTTGAAATATTTTGGCACTTACTGTACTCCTTCATATCTCAAAGCAGAGGACTTCCATCAACCTGACTATAAAACTAAAGTGTAGGAACGCAACATCTCGTTTTGTGCATTTTATTGTTCATTTCTTTTCATTTTCATTTTCATTGCCTTTGGAGCTCCTTGCCTCGTATTAATCAAAGAAAATGTCAGAGAAATGCTCAGGAAAATTCACACCTTTTGGCCACAACATCATTTGAGGGAGAGTCCAGAGTTCAGGCCCCTTTTTATGGCCCTCGTCCCACTTGACTTTTATGGCCAGTTTTCTTATGAAAAGAAATTAAAAAATATATGTTTATCCATATAAACATACGTTTTACTTTATTCAATAAAGATATGACCCAGCGCAGGCCGAATCATTTAACAAAAATGCACAAATTGTGTTTTAGGTTTCCTCCCCAGCAAGTGTCATTAAAAACTTTCCTGGCCAGCACTACATATTTGTGTATGCAAAAGAAGTGCCTTGGGTCTCGTAAAGATTTGAGATGAGTGCACATAAAAATTGTAATCGTTTTGGATTGTGTACTCATGTACGTACATGCTGAAGGAATTTCTCGTTGCTTGATTAGAATGGAATGAAATGGCCATTAAAATTGCTCATGAACTTGAGACACTGTCGTAAAATAATGTCGAAGTGCAGTTATTCTTTTGTTTTTATTTATTTATAGCGATTTTTGTTCAAGTTATGATTAGTCATGCCTTATAAAATTGGATTGATGTGGCAACCCAATACGTCTAGCCTGCATGTTCCAATGACAGCTTGTTGTTGTTAAAATCTTTAATAACCATGAACACATATTTTTACTCAGCTCTGCACGCTTCAAAGACCGCAAAATTGAGCCAAAAGCTGTCTCGACCTGTGTTCAACAAAACAAAGCACTGATCTATCTGGCGGAAATCCAATAAAAGGAACATTTTATTTAAGCGCTCATAAAATGTGTGCTATTCAAGGACCAAATTCAGTACCAATTAAAAATAGGTAAAAGGGGAACATGCCAAAAATTGTGGCTCTATCTGTTACAGTCTCTGAGATCGACGCGTTCATACAGACAGACAGACGGACGGACGGACGGACAGACGGACATGGCTAAATCGACTCGGCTGTTGATGCTGATCAAGAATATGTATACTTTATGGGGTCGGAGGTGCTTCCTTCTGGCTGTAACATACAATATATACGTCTGATCGGCATTAACATTTTACCACTGTCTTCACAAATTTTTTTTTTTTTTCGTAATGTGCATATCAGAGAACGGCTTCATTCGATTGCAAATCGCTCACACATTAATCAATACACGAATAAACTGGCTTTGCGATCAATGCATCGAGCTTGCATACTCATCATGCTCGCCCTTGAGTTTAATTCAACTCAATTGTTGGCACTCTGAGTATAATCAAGCTCGCTTCATTCCACTCAGCTCGGGTGATTAAATCGCTTAGCTCAATGATGATTATTCTGAGCGAACGAAAATCATCTCGTACGAATAAACTCGTGCAATGACACATATGCTAAATACGCATATGTATGTGACCATTGCGTCACCGGTGTTTTGTTGTTGTCGCGCTCTGACCTGCAACAACAACATCATATATATCTTTTCTCTCTTTTATCTCTCTCTCTTTGCTTTAGTTTTTTTTTTTTTGTTTAAAACAAAACGTTTGTGTTTAAAAATTATATTATAATTTTATGATTTTATTGGTTTATGGTTTGATCCCTGTAGTTCGGTTGGACTAGTGAATCATTAACGAATTCGCTAACTCTCGGTAGTGAGGACCAGCCACCAGCCTAACTACCAGCCATGTTATTTGCCTAACGAATTTTGTATGGCAATGTCCGCAAAACGTACCGGTACGTCGTTGCAATACCAGTCGTTAACGAGGTGACGGGTGCGGGGAGCTAGCGATTCGCTGGTGCAAAATCGTTAACGACTTCGATAGTCCACAAACGCTAGAGAATCGTTAGTGTTTTAGGTGGTGCTGAGTCGTTAACGATTTTCTTGAAACTAGATCGTCAACCATTCGCTAGTTAAAAATCATTAGTGGTTTGGTGAATGATTGAGCTGGCAAATTTTGTAATCTAAATATACAGAATAAAGATGACAACAAATAACATTATAATTTATATTTTGAACGGAAAACTTAACTTATTATTCCAGTTATTTTCATAAATTCTTACAACTAATAAGGTTTTAAGGTTTAAAAAGGTTTAAGTCTTCTACATCTAATTCTTTTCTTTGTTTTCTTTGTTGTTAAGACTATTTTTCTTAATTACACGTTTTTTTTGAAGCTGAATGGCTTTACGCAGCTGATCTTCTGGTGAGCCTCCATCATACCCTGTAGGAATGGACTCTGAAACAAAAAGGTTTAAAATATTTTTAGCATTTATTGATAAAATTTTCAATAAATACCTACCAATCAAGGCATTAAAAAAATGTGTAAGGCTTTTAAGGGAATCTTTTCCCGACACCCCATCCACATTATATAGCATTGTGACGTCATCGCTCAAAATTTCTTTTAAATTTTTTACAACTCCTGGTCTAAGGAGTTGACGCATAACTTGAACCTGTTAAAATACATTTATGTGATTGCGTTTGTCGTGGTGTTTTTTAACGGATCATTTGTGCTTACATGTTTCTTTTTGCCATTTGATTCAATTTCTTGATTCATGTTAATCAAGTCTTCCTTGCAGCTAACTGGAAACTTCTCCTGCAGCTGGCTAGTTTCATAGACAGTACGGTCCCGCAACAACTGCTGAATTAGCACCTTCTGTTCGGCAACTTCTTCCAATACCACTTGGTGTTGCGCTGATATTATGGCCATTTTCTTTTTCATAATTTCTATAGATATATATAAAATCAATATTAATACAAAATGAGTCAGATAAGTTTTAAAAATATATATTATATTACCTTTAAAGTAGATCTTCAGCCCCTCCATATCGTGACATGTCTTACACGTCTCTTCGTTTTCGTCCTTGGTGTTGTTGGCTTTCTTCATTTTTTTGGGAGCTGGTCCAACCATATTCTTGCTCTAAATAGTATTTATATTTATTTATATATTATATTTTAATTATTTTACTTTATTTTAGAGGTTAAACTTTTTAGTAAAAAGTGAAGCATTGGCATTATTACTATATTTCCCTCATGTGGGATCGTGACTGCTTTACTTTCTAAATCTGTAAAGGAAAATGATTCCACTTCCCCGCAATCCCCTAAGTCTATAATATATATTCCTAACATAGTCGAATCAACTGGATCCTTATAAAAACTG
>JAEIFU010002743.1:0-38634 GCA_018904235.1 Lordiphosa stackelbergi
GAATGATTGAGTGGCAAATTTCGTAATCAAATATGCAGAATAAAGATGACAACAAATAACATTATAATTTATATTTTGAACGGAAAAAACTTAACTTATTATTCCAGTTATTTTCATAAATTCTTACAACTAAAAAGGTTTAAGTCTTCTACATCTTATTCTTTTCTTTGTTGCTAAGACTAATTTTTCTTAATTACACGTTTTTTTGAGCTGAATGGCTTTACGCAGCTGATCTTCTGGTGAGCCTCCATCATACCCTGTAGGAATGGACTCTGAAACAAAAAGGTTTAAAATATTTTTAGGTTTTTGATAAAATTTTCAATAAATACCTACCAATCAAGGCATTAAAAAAAATGTGTAAGGCTTTTAAGGGAATCTTTTCCCGACACCCCATCCATATTATATAGCATTGTGACGTCATCGCTCAAAATTTCTTTTTAAATTTTTTACCACTCCTGGTCTAAGGAGTTGACGAATAACTTGAACCTGTTAAAATACATTTATGTGGATTGCGTTTGTTGTGGTGTTTTTTTAACGGATCATTTGTGCTTACATGTTTCTTTTGCCATTTGATTCAATTTCTTGATTTATATTAATCAAGTCTTCCTTGCTGTTAACTGGAAACTTCTCCTGCAGCTGGCTAGTTTCATAGACAGTAGGGTCCCGCAACAACTGCTGAATTAGCACCTTTTGTTCGGCAACTTCTTCCAATACCACTTGGTGTTGCGCTGATATTATGTCCATTTTCTTTCCATAAATTCTATAGATATATATAAAAATCAATATTAATACAAAATTAGTCAGATAAGTTTTAAAATATATATATTATATTACCTTTTAAAGTAGATCTTCAGCCCCTCCATATCGTGACATGTCTTACACGTCTCTTCGTTTTCGTCCTTGGCGTTGTTGGCTTTCTTCATTTTTTTGGGAGCTGGTCCAACCATATTCTTGCTCTAAATAGTATTTAAATTTATTTTTTTATAGTATGTATATTTTAATTATTTTACTTTATTTTAGAGGTTAAACTTTTTTAGTAAAAAGTGAAGCATTGGCATTATTACTATATTTCCCCATGTGGGATCGTGACTGCTTTATCTCTCTAAATCTGTAAAGGAAAATGATTCCACTTCCCCGCAATCCCCTAAGTCTATAATATATATTCCTAACATAGTCGAATCAACTGGATCCTTATAAAAACTGCGTCTTTAATAAAACAATAATTATTTGGTGGTTCATTACTAAGGATGCATCCCCTAAAAATGCACTTATTTCCATGAACTTTGGTTTCCCTCTGATCAGGCTCGGTTCAAAAGGGGCATTCCAAAAATTTTCGATGTAGTTGCTGCAATATTTTGATGGTTTTTTGACCATTTTCTTAAGAGACTGAAGATAGTTTAAAAGGATATCAGTATGGCCTAACATCATATAAAAATGTCCAACCTAATGGACGTTTTTTTCCTCCGCATCCTTATGGCCCATACGGATATCCGAAGTAACAAGAAGTTTCATACAAAATTGAGGGAAGAAGAAGCAGTTACGATTTCGCCGCTTAAAATTTTTCGCTTAACAGTCAATGTTACGCTTAACAGCAGCATTAGTTCTATTCCTGAAAGTGACTTGATTTCTATTTGATTTCGCGAAACAGCTGTGTGCCCAAAAAATTTAAGGAAGGTAAGGTCATACCAATTGAATTCGCGAAAATTGCGCCGCGCGCTTGGCATTTGATTAAACCTGATCTCGACACAGTCTACATAGTTGGCTGAGTGCCATACCGTATTAGGCTAGGTTTACATTGGGGCACACTGTGACCAAGCTTTCCAATTTTATGACCTCGATTCTTGCTCCAGGCCATAGGTCGACAACGCCGAGAATTACGGCTGTGAGAAAGCTCAATGATTCCAAACCACGACAAAAGCTCCCCTGTACCATTTATGACCATTTGACACAGCTAAGAAAAGATTTATTCTTCTTTTCACGCCATAGTCATAGCCTGCATCTGCATTGTGACTCCCTCCTGGACCGGCAACTTCTTGTTTAAAATGACCTCCTTCGGATCAGTCGATAATGCCACCTGAAGATCCGGCTTCGAGCTTAAGCAAGTCAGGAGATTTTGGGAGAGTGTTGTCGACGGTGCGAGCGGTCCCCTGTGGGGTACTCCGGGATGCTTTGCCGACCTTCGATTCGGATGCAGATTTCATCCCTGTCGTGGTAGCTAGTGCATTCAGTTAGGCCATAGTACCCTGCGCAGTGCCTTATCCCCCGCTGTCAGTGTATAACTTGATTAATATATAAATAACGATATATAAATAACAAACGGGACAATCGTATGGATTTAAATTTAAAAAAAGTCCAAATAAAACGGATTTTTATTATCACAATAGTCCTAACTTATAGCTCTTCAATAGCCCTACAATTGGTGCAAAGATTGATTTTGGATAAATTTTCAAGATAATCGCAAAAAACATAATATTCGCACGGGACAAAAACAGAAGTGGTTTTCGCGGGAAACCATTCAAATGCGGATTTCAGCGAATCCAGAGGCAATATATTTATGCGATAAATTTTAGAATGTACGGCATTGATATCTCTTTAAACGGTTTCAATTTCACCCAAAAATAATTTACAGTTTTTTCAAAATATATAAAGCTTAAGCATTTTCGCACGGGACCTGTCGCACGGGACAGTTTTTTCCATCATTATATTTATGTGGTTTCTACTACACTCCTGCCCAAAATTATACGACACCCCAAAAATTTTAGTTTCGACCTTCGTAGGAGAATGTGAAAGCATAATACAATGATATCAAGTATGCAGAATGATAGCTTAATGAATTTTGCTTAAAATCGGATATTCTCATCTCTGATTGAATTCACAAAATTTGTAAGTAATCTCGCGTTTTCAAGTAGCGGTCAAAAAATGCAGAAGATGATCCTCCTGTAGCCTTCTTCTCCAGTATTTTTTCGTTTTTTTCTCCACTGTTCATCCTGGAGCTTGTGAAGCACTGATCAAGTGTTCCAGATGCATGAAAGGCTCCCCAAACCATTGCGGATCCGCCTCCGAAATTGCGTTTTGAAACATAACACGAAGCTATCGAATTTAGCTTTAAGTATTATGCGATTTTTTCGCGGTCAGACTATCTTGTTCTTCCAGAGCTAAATGCTTAACACCAAATTCATCAGGATTGTTCAAAATTTGGTGATAACACGACGTGTTCGTTGTGAAAACACACGTGTTACATTAAAGCCTACATGTATCCTTCCTTTTCCTCGTAGGATAACAAACGCCCACGCGGCTTTCTACTACAAATTCTTAAATTGTTAAGCAGATATTTAAAAAAAATTAATTGGAACACCATTTTTCCTCCAGCCGCAATATTTGAAATATGCCGTATAATTTTGATACACTTCCAGACATGACAAAATCGAACTTTTTTCCGCTATTTGAAAACGCGAGATGCAATCAGAGATAAGAATATCAGCCATAACAGAATTCATTGACCTTCATTCTGTATACTTGATTCTGTTGTTTTGCTTTCCCATTCACCTACGAGGGTCGAAACTAAAATTTTCAGGGTGTCGTATAATTTTGGGCAGGAGTGTATAATGCGAAACAAACAATTTACAGTTAATTGCATTGCATATATTTTTTTCGGTTTTTTTATGCATTCATGTATACTCCTCTGTACCATCAGAAAGCTTTTAAAAACGAAATTACATGTATTCTATATATACTTTTTTAAAAATTAAGCAAATTTAATTTGAAAATGAGAAAAATTGCGTCTAGCAGGGCCGTGGAAACCGAATATATATCCAATTGTTATTAGTAAATGTAAATTCTTATAATAATTGGACATGTAAAAATTTCTCGGAATTTCGTAGGTAACGGCTTTCATTTTAAAAATCTAAAAACTATTCCGGGGGAGTGTATACATGCCAACTTTGACCAGAAAAGGATTTGGATTTTTTAATGGATATTTATGGAATTGTGATTGAAATGTTAAAAATTCAGGGTTGGTGGAAGTATAAAAAAATCGCAAAATTACTTTCGGTTGATGTACTTTAAAACTGCATACTCAAAAAATTAATAGCATCGGGGGCCGGTTCCTCTACAAATCCGGCTAAGCCCTTTGCTAGATTCGGGTGAGTTTGGAACCAAAAACATTAGCTTCCGTTAAAATACTAGCTCGTTTAAAATACTAACTTGAGCTAGTTGTAATTAAATTGGAATTTAACTGGTTGCAAACGAATTAGTGATGAGTGAATTGACCGACAGATGTCGATATACTATAAGAAACACACAAGGGTTAACTAGTATTTAGCTGGTTGAAAATGGCTGCTACAAGGGACAATTCTTCCTATGCCATTTGTCATTAAACTTGTTGCAAATGGCTGCTGCCGGGCACAATTGACCCCTGCCTTAAAGCGACGACTTCAAGACATGGATTTGGATATTTAATTTATTTATTTGGCTCTAGCCCAGTGCTACAAGTTTATACTTATTTTTAACACAACGATAAATTACTATAAATTAAACATAATTTTTATAGTTTATAACTAACAATATTTACTTACATACTACATACACAAATTATAACTAATAAAAACATTTATATATTGGTTATTATTGTAATTTTATCCCTAAGAAGCTATTTATGTTTTTAAAAATTCTTTTTAATCTAGTATTAAATTGAGTTTCGTTTCGTATAGTTTTGATGTCACTAGGTAAACTATTCCATGTTTTGATAGCAGGCTTCAAAATTGTCGTTCAGAGCAAGACAGCTTGGTTCTTGGACAGATTAAGTTGAATGTTCTGGCTGAGGTAGCAAATTTTAGTTTGTTATAAAGATAGTCCGGCTCTTTTAGAAGTGATAATTTTATGTAAAAACAATAAAGTTTTATAGTCTATCCACTTTTTAAGATTTAGATCAAATATTGTACTCGCCAATTGCGTAATTGAGTCAAACCTTCTACGGTTAAATATAAACCGAGCAATCGAGTTAAAGGCAACATTAAGTTTTTTCATATCAGTTACACTGCAGTGGCCAAAAATTTCTACACCGTAGAAGAGAGAAGGAATAAGTATGCGTTTTAGCTATCAGTAATCTTATGGGGAGTAAAAACGTCTCACATTGTAAAGGCACAGAAGGCGTTGCCTTAGATATATGTTAAAGCGCATAGCGACAGGCCCTGGCTAGAGTTACGGTTAGCGTTTTCCAACAGATATTATTACTTGAAAAGATTATGTCATATGTTAGCGTTTTTTGATGATGCCAAATTAGTATTTTCAGTACATTTATTTTGAGTTTACTAAGCTGGGGACTAAGAGCATTTGAAAATAAAACGATATGAGGATTTGACAACAGCTAGTATTATTAGTGCCTAGTCTTTTAACTTACAGTCATGACAACACAAAACCTAACGGACAAAAGACCCCGCAGACAGGGAGTTAGGAACATTGGCATATATATAGTATCCGATGAACAAAAATTCATCTACCGGATAGGACAGCGCTAGAGTCGGTTCACTTTAAACACCCGACCGCTCTTATGTGGCTGAGAACTCAGTCCTTATTGTTGTTATGAGCGGCCTCATACCCTACCGACGAATGCATTTTAGGAGCAGGGCGAAACAAAATACACATTGTTTGTTTTTTTACATTTTTTATGAACAGGACACTTGTATGTATTTGTTTATTGTTTATAGAATGAGAGCGAGAGAGAGAGAGAGCAGCGAGAGAGCGACGGGCCGCCGCTACAGCCCCTCCTGATTCCTTTTCGTTGTAAGGAAAAAGCAATTAAAGCGAAAAAACACACAGCCCCCGGCACAAGCAAGTTTTACGACAACTTTCCCTTTGCTTGTAAACTAGACACCTTCGACTGGTAAATTTATTTGCTTCTGTAAAAAATAACTGCACCACTATGGGGTTAATCAGCTGGGGTTGCATCAGCTGTTTGGGTCTACCAAAGTTCAATTCAAATAATTGGACTGTAATTTCTCTGCACGAAACGATAAGATTGGACATATTCCAACCATTAGCATGTTGCTGACGCTTGGCAAAGTCAGCAAGCTTCATTTTAGATTCTACAGCAACGTAATGAAGGTAGGACATGGGATTAAAAACTTGGCCAATCTTCATCTAAACTAATTTACAGGCCATCAAGGTGAAAGTTCCGGTCAAGCAGGGAATTGTGGTGGGTGAACAGCACAGGTTGCCCAGCGGATTGCGGTATGAGAATTTCCTGGGCGTGCCCTACGCCAAAGCCTCCAGTGGGCGAACTAAGATTTCGAGTAAGTACAAGAGTCACACATTAGAGTATTTTATGATGTCCTAAGAACTTCCCCAGAGTCCTGTGCCGCTGGAACGCTTTTCCGAGACTGAACTGGACTGCAGCCAGGAGCGAGATATCTGCCATCAGCGAGATCCTTTTACTCTGCAGGAGGCTGGCTCCGAGAATTGCCTGTTCCTCAATGTGTATGTGCCCAAGAAGAAGACTTTGACCTCACTTTTGCCAGTCATGGTGTGGATACATGGAGGCGGCTTCTGGTTTGGCAACGGGAACAGTGACTTGTAAGTGCCTCGACTTGTGGCTTTGTACGCAGCTAAAACCCGCTCAGTCACTTTCCAGCCAAACTTCTGGAGCAGGATGTGATTGTGGTGACCCTCAACTACCGTCTGGGAGCCTTGGGCTTTCTTAGTTTACCCGAGGAGGGCATTCATGGGAATGCTGGCCTAAAGGATCAGCGCATGGCATTGCAATGGCTGCACGAGAACATAGCCAACTTCAATGGGGATCCCCAAAATGTGACTTTGTTCGGGGAGAGCGCTGGCAGCGCTTCGGTGCATCTGCATGTGTATGCCCGGCATGCCAACAAACTGTTCCACAAGGCCATCATGCAGAGTGGCACGGGCAACATGGAATGGGTGTTCCAGAACCACGCGGCCTACAAGACTCGCTGTCTGGCCAAGCTGTTGGGAGCCGACGATTCCATTGTTAGCAACTCCAAGAGCCTAATGCAGTTCCTTCAGTCGGAACAGGTTACACCTCTGCTTATTTTGGCCAACACCATGGGTGTGCTTAACTCCGAAGAACGTCGCCGCGAACTGCCCTTTGCCTTTAAGCCCATTGTGGAGAACTCCAGCAGTCCGGACAGCTTCATTGATAAAGATTTTCTGGATTTGATGCATCACAAGGACCTTATCGGTGAAATGCCCCTGCTAATGGGCTACAATTCAGGCGAAGGCATGGCTATGGTGACCGCAGCCAAAAAGAAATTGGAAATTTTCGACCAGGATCTGAGCCGTTTGGTGCCCCGCAATTTGGTGGCGGATCTGAATACTCCCGAGGGCCAAGAGGCCACCAGACTGATACGTGACTTCTATTTCAACGGACAGTCGCTTAACAAGCATAATCTGGATAATCTGGTGGACCTGTTTACAGACTTCCACTTCAACATGGATCTCCAGTTTGCGGCAGAGATTCATGCCAACTGCCAGACCAAGTCGCCGCTCTACTTCTATCGCTTTGACTATGTGGGAGGGCGTAATCTTTACAAGACGATCATGCAGAATGAGCAGCTGCGTGGTATGGCCCATGCCGATGATATTTGCTATCTCTTCCAGACGCACGGTGACAGCTCAACTTTAGCTCCTGATGATTTGGCCATGACGGAGCGATTGTGTGAAATGTGGGCAAACTTTGCCCGCAATGGCCAACCTAAGGAAAACTGGCAACCAGTGCAGAAACCGCCGGCAGGGAAGCCATTTCAGTTGGACTACATGCACATTGACCGGGAGTGTAGTATGAAAAGTAATCCGGATGCAGACCGCATTGAATTCTGGCGCAGCATGTATAAACGGTTTGGAGCCAAAAACTGCGAGGCAACGAGGGCTAAGCTTTAAGGAAATGAATTTAATGCATTTATTTTTTAATTTGAAATTAAATTAAATGTTGACTTGGCGATGTCATCGATGGGCAGTGACTTTTTGCACTGGTTCATTTACAGCTAACTAAGTTCTGAACCAATTTTTTAAAAAAAGTTGCTTATATAGATAAAGTAGTATAAATTTGAAGATGAAATATGCTTTGTGGTTTTTAAGTTATAGTTCGTTTGTTTTATTAGTTCAAATAATAATAATTAACTTTAAAGAACAGCTTTTCTCTGATTCGTTGCCAAAACAAGATCTTACATTTATAATTTTTTTTAAGTTGAAGCAACCTAACACATTATCAATTGATTCTTCTTCTTCTTTCCGTATTACCATCTTAGTTAGCAATGCTCTCTTAAAATTTGCCCCCCATATATATTTATATTTTTTTTTTTTTTAAATACAGTCGAACGAAAGGATATCGCACTCCCCCACAAAATGATCAGCCGGTATATTAAATTTTATTTCGTCGGTCGATGAAAACAAAAGGTAAAAAAAAAATAAAAAAAAAGAGATGGGGGGGTTATACTTTCCCCCTATCTTTATTTAAACAATTTCTTTTTTTCCCCCTTCGTCCATCATTTAGATCATTTTTTGATCATTCTTACTTCTAGATTTTTTTTTGCTGAACACATATTTTGGAGACACGTTCAGGACCGTTTCGATTTTGTGTTGTTCTGATTTGTAGAGCTTTCTGGCAAACACACACATAAAGGAGGTTGGGAGAGGGTGGAAAAGATGATGAAGAGGGACAACTGAGTGGGCTCTGGGAAAGATTTGGTGTGATCTTTGTGGGATCTGGTGGTATTTGGGAGGGATTTGGGTGGAATCTTATCTGGGCGGGATCTGGGAGGAATCTGGGAGGGATCTGGGAGGGAAATGGTGAGATCTGGGTTGGTGATCTGAGTGGGATCTGGGAGCGATTTGGGTGGGATCTGGGTAAGATCTTTGAGCGATCTGGATAAGGATCTGTGTGGGAGCTGGGCGAGATCTGGGTCGGTTCTGGGTGGTATCTGCGATGCTTTTGAGTGGGATCTTGAAGGGATCTGGGTAGGATCTAGGAGGGATTTTGGCGGTATCTGGGTGGGGTCTGGGTATGATCTGGGCGGAATCAAAGTGGGATCTGGATACGATCTGAGTGGGATCTGGTTAGGATCTAAGTGGGATCTAGCTAGGTTGGATCTGGGTAGTGTCTAGATGTGATCTGTGTGGGATCTGGATGGGATCTTGGTTGTATCTAATCTTGTTGGTATCTGGGTGGATGAAACATGCTCATTTATCTCTGGATCAGCACAATAAACAAGACTTACTGAAAAATGAAAGAGCACTGCAGCAAGAGATCTTGATGCTGATATTTCTACTCCCTGTATGATTTATATACCATTAATAGCTTGTGATTTGAAAATAAGCTCTAAGTCTAAGCATCATGTTTCACATCAGAGCCCCGTGAGTGTCAATGACACTCAGACCTTTTTTTTATTAACATACTTTTTTGAGGCAAATGCTTCAAGTTTTCCTTATTATTTTTTATCCTCGTTAAAGTCGACTTATGAATGTTGTAGCTTCTGCAAATCTCTATTGGTTTCTTGCCATCTTGGAGTTCATTTAAAATCATTAAAGAAATTGAAACTCTGCCTTTCTTCTCATTTTTACGGAAGAATGAAAATTAAAAACCCTGGTTGCTTATACAGAAATTTTGGAATCAAAAACCCACCTGCCGATTGCTAGGAAATCCGGCAGATGAACTTGATGTAGAAACCTACAAACCACCACTATTTTTCCTTTCCGATCGGTGGCTCAACTGCTTGTATTAAAATTTATAGAAACGAGACTTAGGAAAACTGAAGTTGTCCAAATCTTTCGATGAGGTTTTCGAAGTGTCAACGCTGACGAGTGTGCATCTTATTTTGATTGCAGTGAAAGACGTGAAATGCGAGCACTTAATGAATTTTAATATTTAATAAAAAATATTCCCAGGTAAATATTACTTTATTTTTGATTTAATCCCTGCCTAAGGCCCACGTTGATATGGCATTTCCATTGTCCACAATTTTAAATTGGTACCAATTCTTTCAAATAATAATAAATAATAATAATAAAAAACGATAATTTTGTAAAGGAAATAAGAAAATCCACCGAGCTGTCTCACAACAGGCACAAACAAGAGAGGCATAGGTTAAAAAAAGAATAACTCTTAATTATATACATTAATAATGTCACGTAAAGTAAGTAACCAAATGCGAATATTAAATAAAATGGCACATTATTAGTTTTTACCTTTTCCAGTACTTTTTTTTTTTTAAAAAATTTTTAAATTTTTTATTTTTTTTTCTGATGAATTTGCTTACCATTATACCTATTAATAATTAAAACAAATATTTATTTTAATTATTTTTTTTTTTTTTTTTTTTTTTGTTATAATTATAATTTTAAGTTTAGCTCACCCAAAAGGGGAGGTTTGGTTTTAGTTTTCCCCCCGCCCCTTTTGGTTTTATAAAATAAATTATTAAGCTAGGTACTGAGACACTCGAAATTTTTGCTGAGCCCATCTAATTACATAGCTCAGGAAATCCGCTCGCGAAAATTGTCAGAGCGCATTTCCTGAGCGAGTACTGAGACACTCGAAATTCGCTTCGACAATAAACATGGACCTGCCAACTCGTTTTCTTGAAAACAGCTGATAAATTGTCGAAGGGGGTCATGAAATTATGAAACTTGTTTGATAATTGTCAGAGGTACCTACGAAAATTGAGCACGCAATGAAAAAAGTTAAAGCAAAGAAGACTAAAAAAACAAAGCTACAATTATTTGGAGAGCTGCGAGTTGGACAAACATGTGGAGCTGATCAAAGTGGGCAAGTCGCAACCATTTTTATGGAATCTGGCCAATAAAATCATTTTGATACGGGCAGCTCCGGCCGCTGCATCACTTGTGGCTGAGAATCTTTTTCGGTATGCTCCCCCCGTTGATGTGGTTGGTATGCCATTCGCCCAATGTGTGCACACCACCCGAGTCCAAACCTCCGTAGCCTCCACAGCCCACGGCCAAACAGACCTGAGCCTTTGCAGTCTCCATAGCACATTATAGAGTGTTTCCTCCGGCTTTATGTGGTAGTTTCCGTTGCTCCAGCCGCTCCCGTTGCTACCTTTAGGTATTCGCTATAGCAGTATACATATCTTAGGGGTCAAGTTCTGCTCACGCAGGCCAATACAATACAATAATAAAGGACACTGCTTATACCTCCAGCCACACACAAAATGCATCCATGAAATTTACCATGGCATTGCCTATGACCTTTGAATTTCTCCCAGTGACTTCCTTTATCAATTCTCTTAACTCTTTAATTTTATTTGAATTAGCCCGCCAATTTCTTAAATAAACAACAGCTGAATTTTTGTTGTTGTTTGGTGATACAATTGTCTGAGCGGCTCAGGAAATTATCAAACCATTTCCGCTCCGCAAAATATTTCGGTCCATCTCTGACCTTTGCATATAAAGTTTTGTAAAATTTAAATTAAATAAATTGGTTAAATAAGCACAAGAGGCATCCTACTGACAGCAGCAGAAGAAAAGCGCTTAGTTGCTGCGTCCCCTTAATCCGCATTATCTATTGCCAATCTCTATTACAACTGATTATCAAAAATGGAACCAGTTCACTTGTCGAATTTGTTTTGGAACCGTTACTTATCATAGTTTCTATCGCTCTTCGATAAGTCGATACCTCTCTGCTTGGCGTCAGTATCGGCGAATTCGGCGGCATAAAATAAATGTTGCAGTTGCCTACGATAATCTAATTAAAAAGATTTCCTAATATTGTGAGATGTATATCAAGAAGCTCATCTTGGATGGCTTCAAATCCTACGGTCGTCGCACAGAGATCGATGGCTTTGATCCCGAGTTTACGGCCATCACAGGTCTAAATGGTTCTGGGAAATCCAACATTCTGGACTCCATCTGCTTTGTTTTAGGCATCAGCAATTTGCAAAATGTAAGTCCTTTAAACTTAGCCGCTGATCCAGTCAGTGTTTAAATTACTGCCTCGATTTACAGGTGCGCGCCTCAGCTCTGCAGGATTTGGTGTACAAGAATGGGCAGGCCGGCATTACCAAGGCCACAGTGACCATTGTGTTTGATAATAGCAAATCCTCCCAATGTCCGCAGGGCTATGAAAAGTGTCGCGAAATCTCCGTGACCCGCCAGGTGGTGGTGGGCGGCAAGAACAAGTTCCTTATCAACGGCAAGCTGGTGCAGAACAAGAAGGTTCAAGACTTTTTCTGCTCCATACAGCTGAACGTGAACAATCCCAATTTTCTTATCATGCAAGGCAAAATCCAGCAGGTGCTGAACATGAAACCCAAAGAGGTGATGTCTATGGTGGAGGAGGCCGCAGGCACCAGTGTGTACAAATCAAAAAGGGAGGCCACCAAGAATCTGATAGAAAAGAAGGAGACCAAATTCCGCGACACCTCGCTGCTACTCGACGAGGAGGTGTTGCCCAAGCTGGTCAAGTTGAGAACAGAAAGGGCCGCCTATCAGGAGTACCAAAAAACCTGTCGTGACATTGAGTTCTTGGTCAGGATACACATTTCGGCGCAGTATTTGAAACAGCGGCAGATCTTGCAGAAGGTGGAGGCCAACGAGCAGAATATAGACACTCGTATAGAGAACAATCGCACCACGCATGCCAAGAACATAGAGGAGATGCAGCAGATTGAGGAGACTGTAAAGGAAATGCAACAGCAAATCGATGCCGAGATGGGTGGGACTCTCAAGGAGCTGGAGGAGCAGCTGACGGCCAAGCGGGCGGTGGAGGCAACAGCATCGGGCAGCTTGAAAGCGGCCAAAGGCACCATTGACCAGAATGAGAAGCAGATACGCTTGGCCAGCAAAAGCATAGCCGAGGATGAAAGAGCCCTGGCCAAGAAACAGGAGATGTATGCACGCGTGGCTGATGAGTTTCAGGGTCTGAAGGATGCCGATGCGGCCGATTCTAAGGCGTATGAGGATGCACAACGTAAACTGGAGGCGGTGTCGCAGGGTCTGTCCACCAATGAGGATGGCCAGGCAAGCACGCTGCAGGAGCAGCTGATAGGTGGGTAAAGAGAGAGTTTTACGGGGTATTGATTATATTTAATCCTTGGGTCTACTTGCAGTGGCCAATCAGCAATTCAGTGAGGCTCAAACTACCATCAAGACCACCGAGAATGAGCTCCGGCACACCCGTACGCTGCTCAAGCAGAAGCAAAGCGAAACCCAAACCAATGATGCGGCCTATGTCAAGGACAAGCGCCTAATGGAACAGCTTACAGTGGAAATACAGAAACTGGAGAGTCAATTGCAAGGACTCCAGTACGAGGGAGGGCAGTTTGAGCAGCTGCGCGAAAGCCGTCATCAGCTGCAGCAGGAATTGCGAGAACTGAAACGGGCTTTGGACCGCAGCAATTCCTCACGCTTTGAGCTGCAATATCAGGATCCAGAGCACAACTTTGATAGAAGAAAAGTGCGCGGCATGGTGGGCAAACTGTTCCAGGTGAAGGATATGAAGAACTCCATGGCTTTGGTCACCACAGCAGGCGGCGGAGTAAGTAGTTTTAAGCTAAGGTCCCACAGGCAAACAAAATTTGAACACATTGTGCAAACAAAGTTAGCCTTGAACTATAAATGTTTGCGTAAAACAAATTTGGTGTTCCCACATGAGCAAATATTTGCTCTTGAAAAAATTTGCGCAAATATTTCCCCTCCGCAAATGATTTGCGTTAGTGTTCACACAGCAGGGGGCAAATTTTATTATACATTTCTTTGCCCAATCTACTAAATTTATAAATCAAGTAGGCGGATTTGTTTGAGCAAACAATATAATTTTTTTGAAATAACACAACAGAAAAGGCATCGGCATGAACAGTCACAAAAACAACTGCCTAATGATTTTATGCTGCGGAGCTGCATATTTTTGGGTACACGAGCAAGAAGAAGCGAAGAAGAATCAAGCTCGCCGCAGTGTGTGGGCTAGGCCATGGCTTTCACGCCGCGAAAACGAAGGTTGCTGCGTAAAGCTCTCAAATGAGTTGCGATTTGAGGCTCCAATCTTGCTTGTGGTGCGATTGTTATGCGTCTATATTTTTTCCTGTTTTAAGAACGTGAAAATTTTGTCATAATTAGTTACAGATGGGAAATGTGGTCGTGTCGTTTAGTGTTTTTGGCAAGGGAAAATTATGTGTGTGGCATTAACGTAATCGTTGCACGTATCGAACGCATTTATTTTTATTTATTAACTCGATATCTCGATATAGCCGTCCGTCCGTATGAACAAACAGATCTCAGAGATGGGACAAATGCTTCTTATACTTGCAGGCAGAGCAAGAGCGAGAGAGAGAAATAGAAACTTAGAGATGAGCGCAGCAGCAGCACTGCATTCAGCTCCTACTCTAGGTACAGAGGCTATAGTCAGGCTTGACCGACTTTCTCACTTGTTTGGATTGATATATCTTAAATAAGTTATTCACTATTGGTCATCCATGGTATTTATCGTGGCTTAGTGTTGTCATAATCAGTCATTCAATTAATTTTTTTATATTTCTGCTAACAATTTAATGAATTTGTAATAAAATGCTGCTTGGGCGTTTGTTATCCGACGAGAAAAGGGAAGGATGAGAGCCTTAAACGATGTTGACTTTAATGCAGTGTCCGGCACCGTTCAACTTTCTGTGTATACAAGTAGCGACGTCCATCCTCTGTAGCAGCGGCGTCGGTACACAGACACTATAAGAGCGTACACTGCTCTCTTTTGCAATAACAAACATGTGCTAACTGAGAGCGCTCTCGCGTAGTCTGAAGCACACATGCAAAGGCAAATAAGCATGTGTGTTTGCCGTACACTGCACTCGACAAGCAGACCGAAATTTTGGCCAAAAGTCCAAATTTTTGGTTTGGGGAAACTGGATAAAACGAAGGTCGGCAATGATTTTGAATACATATAGCTATTTTCTGGCAAAATTTGGAACCGTTTTACAGAATAGTTTTTTTGAATGCCAGCCGTTCAAAGTTGATTTTTCTTAAAATTCCCTGCAAAAAAAAAAAAAAAAAAAGTCAAAGTTGTAAAAGCAACTGCTTCCGCAATTTAATTTCTTATTTTCGACTTCGCACTAGATTGCCATAAAAAATTATTAAGAAGATTCCATTCGAAAGCGTTTACATAAAAAATTGAAAAATCTAAAATTTTGTGCCTTTTTTACATTTGGCCTCTTTGTGTTAACAGTACCCAAAGGTACCTCTCTTTAATTTGCCTGCAATATTGCTTATTATTTTCTTTGAATAATGTACAATAGTTGTAAGGTATGCGCTTTTTTGCGCGGTTTGGCTTTGAATTTTTAAATTATCGCATTTAAAACTATATTCCCATTTGAAATCAAGAATGTTCTGTTAAAAAAAGTCAAGCCTAGAAGTTGCTTTTTTCTCAACTTCGGAAAAAACACACGGACTCTGAGGTAAACTATTTTCATACTAAGCCAATTTGAATGTGTTAAAATGTGTAGCATACTCTTAGAAGCACTGGAGGTAAAAATTGTAATGTGTTAAAAAAATTAGATTTTTAATTAATTAAATTTTTATTTTTATTTTGTTTTTTCAAGTATTGAATCTTAAGAGGAGGTAAAATAGGTGGAAAAATCGGTGAGGGTAGTCAGATAACTAAAAAAGTTCTCGACAGGGTGGGCAGTCAAGTTCAAAAACTGCTTGTTTCAATATCTCATAAACCATTGGACATATCAAGATATATTAATTTTTTTAGTTATCTGGTACTTATATATACTTCTATGCAGGAATTGGGTTAAATCCAATTACTTGTGTTTTTTCTATAATTAAAAAACGAAAAGTTGGAAATATTTTTCGACTTTGATTTAGATTATCTATATCGTATAAATTTTTTTGTTGCTTTAAAAATTATGTGCGTTAAGTTCAATCTTTTAAAGATCATTTCGTCGAAAATTTCAGCTTCCTAGCTAGGCTGGTGTAAAAATGCCAGAGTTTTGGCCAAGAGAATCCTGGCCCACAGTGCACTGCTTTAATGTAAGCGAAATATCGCGGAAAATCGGTCGAACACGTTGTGTTATTTCAAATTTTTAAAAATCCTGAATGGTGTGGCATAGCTCTCGAAGAAAACCCACGTTGTTTGACCGCGAAAAAGTCGACATAATACTTAAAGTTAGCAATTCGATAGCTTCGTGATCCACACTTGCCAATTTGTGGAAATAAAACGAGAGAAATATGGGCCCGGTATATAATTTTAGCTTTATTTTGTTTTTAAACAGTTTTTGTCCTGACGGCCCAGATGGGTTTCGACACTATTGGATAGATTTGCTTAAGGATCCACTTATGTTTTTCCAAAACGCAATTACGGAGGCGGATCCGCAATGTGTTGGGGAGCCTTTCATGCGTCTGGAACGCTTTATCTGTGCTTCACAAACTGTAGATGAACAGAGGAGAATACAGAAAAGTATTCGAGGATCGTCTTCTGCCATTTTTTTGAAAAATATGGAGAGCTTGTTTTTCCGCAGGATAATGCATCTATTCACAAAAGTAGAGAGACCCAGCGCTTTAAAAATGATCACAAAATTAATGTTTTGGATTGGCCAGAGTGCCCCCTGGCCCAAACATGAGAAAATTGTAGGTATCTTAGCCAGGCGTGTTTATGCCAATAATAACAAATTTTAGAATGTTCAAAAGCCTTAAAAGCGAAATTTTGGCTCGATGGTGAATTCACTGCCTAAGAGACTTTTCGGGGTAACAAAAGCCCCAAGGTTGCTCTTTTATTCTTAAAATAGTGTTTTTATACCATTCTACGAATAAAATGTTAACTAAATCCAACAAATTGACATGTGTCGTATAATTTTGATACAATTGCAAAATCGATCTATTTTTTTTTTAACTAAAAAGTGCAATCAGAGATAAGAATATCAGCTTTAAGCAGAATTCATAAAGCTTTCTTTCTGCATACTTAATTTTTTTTTTATTATGCTTTCCCTTCCTCTACGAGGGTCGAAACTAAAATTTTCATGGTGTCGTATAATTTTGACTGGAGTGTTTACGGTTGTGAGATATGGGTTACGGTTAGGGTTACGGTTATTAGCCTTATTCTGTTTCGGGCTTCGGTTACGGTTTCGGTTATTAGTATAAAATATTACTTTGACAAATCTTGTCCCATCTGGAATCTCATTTATTCAGGAAATGTACTTAGTTCAAATTTCCTTTACAGAATTTTCACCATTATTTTCGCCTATTTTAAAGTTGACCATTATAAGTTTTAACTAAAATTTAAGAAACTTCTTCATTTGTTATTCATTCATCATTCATTCATTAACTAATTAAATATATTACATTAATAAAAAATCTTAAATAAATTCATGTAACAAATGGTTAGTCTAAGAAATGACATCTTAATCGAGATTGTGTTACCTTGATTATATGTTGAGTTTGATGTCCGCGAGATGTCATTATAAACTTTACTCCTGAAAGCAAACAATCAACTCTTATTGTGTGTGCGGTTCTGCTACACAACTTTTGATAACTCAAAAGATCTGTAAATATTGTTGATTTTTTTTCCCCACAACCTTGTTTAATTTTCACATTTTTTTGCACGTGATAGCGTGATCATATACGCGTATACTGCACGCAAATTTCTGTCAAAATTAAATTGAGGCTTATTCCCAAGATAATTTAATCGAAATAATGTTGCCTACACTAAGCTTCACCTTATTAATTCCACCATGAGCACGCAAAAGCAAAAAATGGCAATGGCCATTAGCATGGTACTTGTGATAGGGAATTAAAAAACGCCCGTCCGAAATTAATCACAAAGCTAATGTTTCTTTGCTACAAAAAATTAGCAACACACTTCCATTACATAAAAACATTTTATTTTACAAATATTTCCGCCTCCGGTCCATGGAGCTGGCTTATTACCTCTGGTTAAATGTGCTAATTCTAATCTTCCGATGCGTTTGGGGTTGTCGTTATATATGTCTCAGTGGTCAAAGTCTGTTCCCAAATAAAGAACACTGCTTATATCTCCAGCCCCACACAATATGTATCCGAAAGTTGTTGCACAACATTTTCGGAGCGGCTCGGGAAATTATAAATCAATTTCCGCTTCGACCAATACTGTTTAGCCCATTAGCAACAGCACGGCGCATAACAAATAAGCATCCAACTTTAGTGAATAAATTCATATGTATGTAATATGTTCAATGTTATTTTGGGGGGAACGGAATAACCCCAATATTTTTTTTGTTTTTGTTTAACCGGTTTTGTAAATAAAGGTTATACGGTTACGGTTATAGGAAACAAATTTTTTTGTCGGTTACGGTTACTTTCGGTTTCAAATTTTAAAGTGTATTTTTGCGGTTACGGGAGTTTCCTAGCTACGGTTTCGGTTACGGTTTTAATTTTTGGTTTTGAACATTCTTTATGATCTTGACTATATTGTTCATCCATGGTATTTATCGCTGTTCAGTATTGTCAAAATCATGGTAATGTAGTTATGTGTGGTCATTTGTGCCCTTGAAAAGCAGTTTCTTAAGATCCTTCAGCTGCCAATTGCGCTTATGCGTTAATGCTGGCATGATTTTTTATTTGGTTGGGCTTAAAGTTGTTTTGATTATTCATATTTTTATCCTCTTTGATACTATTTCGCGATTTGATAAATCGTCAGCCAAGTGCCGTCTGCTGGCTCGCAATCTGTGCCACCAAAATTAAACCTTGCTAATATTTTTTTTTTTTTATTTTTTACAGTTCTACGATTATAATAGTACGATGACACGATTATTTTATTTCGTGGTCTTGTGATTTATTTGAATTTTTCTTGCAACTACAGCTTTAATTTTGGTATTGCATAGGCCAAAAAAAAAAATTTTTTTTTTAAATATTTGCCGTGTTTGCTCTTACAATTTGCTTGCAAGACCAAACTCGCAAACCCGCAAACAAAATTTGCCGAGGGTGTTCCCACGTGTTCCCATTAGGCAAATATTTGCTTCAAATTATTGGTGCACGAACATAGGCAAAGCCTACTTGGCAAATATTTGTGAGCAAACTATTTGGTGTTCCCACTACGGGCAAACAAAATGGGCAAATATTTTAAAATATTTGCGCAAATTATTTGCCTGTGGGACCGTACCTTAACACTAGCTATCTTTCACTTCCTTTCTAAATAAACTTTCTCTTTTTAGCTGTACAGCTATGTGACGGATGACGATGTGACCAGTAAAAAGATACTACAACGTGGCAGTCTGCAGCGTCGAGTCACCTTTATACCCATTAATAAGATTCAATCGGGTTCACTGAGCCGCCAGGTGGTGGAGTATGCCCAGAAGAAGGTGGGCCAGGAAAATGTACAATGGGCCATGTCTCTTATCCAGTACGATCGCTTCTATGAGCCTGTGATGAAGTACGTCTTTGGTGGAACCTTGATTTGCCGTAATTTGGATGTGGCCAAAGTGGTTAGCTATGATCCACACATTTTGTGTCGCTCGGTTACGCTGGAGGGCGATGTGGTGGATCCGCATGGCACAGTTTCGGGTGGAGCTCCACCCAAAGGAGCCAACGTGCTCGAAGAGTTGTTTAACATAAAACAAGCGGAAAGGCAATACCAGGGCAAAAAGAATGAGTTGGAGCAGTTGGAGCAGGAACTGGCGTAAGTAGGGTTAGTCCATCATGTTACTCCAACTTAAAACCCTTTTCACATTCACAGATCCATTGAGCAGCTAGCCAACACCTTCAACAAACTCAAGGAGAATCTAGAGATGCGCCAGCATGAGCTTAAAATGTGCCAAAATCGCCTGGGTCAGACCACCTTCCAGCAGCATCAGTCGGAGATTGAGGAAATGAAGCAGAAGGTCACTTCTCTAGAGCAATCCATTGCAGAGGCCCGCGAGCAGCAGAAGACTTCGCAGGCCAAGGCCAAGGATATTGAGGCCAAGTTGGCCGATGCCAACTGGAAGAAGCGCGAACAGGAGTTCGAAACGCTTCAAACGGAGATCAGCACTCTGCAAAATGGCATTGAGACCTCCAAGCTACAGCACCAGGATCTGGTCGAAAAGCTGGCCAATTTCAAGTCCGAACTGGAAGCCCTACAACAGAATAACTCCAGCGCCGCTTCCGAAGTGGCCGAACTGGAGCGTGCCATTAAAACGCAAAAGGACAAACTAAATGCCCAGAACAAGGAGATGCGCCAACTGTTTAACAAGAAGGAACGTCTGCAGAAACAGAACGAAGAACTCGAACTGGAGGTTAAGAAGAAGGAGACCGAAAAAAACAAGCTCAGTTCGCAGGCCCAGGAGGGTAAGAAACGTTTAGAAGACCTGGAGGTCAAGTATCCTTGGATACCGGAGGAAAAGAACTGCTTCGGCATGAAGAACACACGCTACGACTACAGCAGAGAGGATCCCGTGGAGGCGGGCAATAAACTCGCCAAAATGCAGGAGAAGAAGGAAAAAATGGAGCGTACTCTCAATATGAATGCCATCATGATATTGGAGCGCGAGGAGGAGAACTACAAAGAGACTAAGCGGCGTCGTGAGATTGTGGTCAAGGACAAGGAGAAGATCAACAATATCATTGTAAAAATGGACGAGGAGGAGCAGGAACAATTGAATCGTGCTTGGTCGGAGGTCAATCAGAATTTCAGTGGCATCTTCAGCTCGCTGTTGCCGGGAGCCCAAGCCTGCCTGAATCCGGTGAAGACCAACGGAGTTTTAAGTGGCCTGGAGATCAAAGTCGGCTTCAATGGCGTGTGGAAGGAAAGCCTGGGTGAATTGTCTGGCGGTCAGAAGTCACTGGTGGCTCTTTCGTTGGTTCTGGCCATGTTAAAGTTCTCGCCCGCTCCCCTGTATATTCTGGATGAGGTGGATGCGGCATTGGATATGTCACATACGCAGAATATAGGCACCATGTTGAAGCAGCATTTCACGGGCTCCCAATTTCTAATTGTTTCGCTCAAAGATGGCCTATTTAATCATGCCAATGTCCTGTTCCGCACTCTGTTCGAAGAGGGCGTTTCCAGCATTTCACGGCAGGTCAGTCGCTTAGCCACTGCGAACAAGAGTTAACTAATCTATCTGAAGGAAGACATCTTTAAGTATTTTTGTATGAATAGAAAGTTTCGAATAAAACTGAATTTAAATAATAAATGTGGATCAAAAGCATTTGGAGCCAAACTTTTAAATTTATGAATTTGTTTGATTAAGCTGGTCACACTGCAAGCATAAGTCAACTGCCCTTTAGGAATTGAGGCACAAAAGAAATTGTTAAGGAGAAATGGAAAATACCACAACTAAAAAGGCATAATTCCTTAAATGATATAATATTTTTAATTTTTGTAAGCGTAAATGCATTTATTTAAAAGAATTTTTGGGACAGTCGTAAACTGCGTAAATTATCTCATTTTGCTTTGTTTCTTCGTTTCAAAATGTGTTGAGAAAATGGTTTAAAAATAAAATGCTCCAAAAAATATGTTTGAAAAAAGATCCTTAAATTATTGTTTTTTTATAATTTTATGTATAATACCTGAAAAATAAACATACAAAAATTTATTTAAAATAAAAACAAATATAACCCTATTCTTTTTTTAACTGCTGAACATAACAAAGCTTCTTCTAATACTTATACTAATTCTTGTCTTATCTGAGATCAAAAGGTTCTTCTTTTAGTCAAAATAATAGTTAATAATGTCCAAATATATTTTATTCTTGGTTTGTTTAGCCGTTAAGTTGGCTCCCTCATTTGGTTAAATGATGTTAACCTCTAAGCACTTAGCCAAAAAGAATAACTGGAGTGCATCCCATTGATTAGATCACAAGATTATTGTTTCCTTGATGGCCATCTTGTCTCTGGGAATTTGAGGACATTTTTCTCCTAGCAAAGTTTGGGGTGGCCGTGTGTGGCTCTGGGCGGGAGGTCGTGGGTTCGATCCCGCCTCTGAACATCTAATAAAAAAGTTTTTTCTTTTTTTAGAAGATCGCATTTACACATTTGGTCCCCAGCTATTGGCGCCAGCTGTGAAGTACTACTCAAACTTTGCCGTTCGGATTCGGCGTTAAACTGAAGGTCCCCTTTCTCTTGTGCAAAAAATTGTAAGCACACGCGTTAAGAGATTGAGAGAAGCTTGGCTTGGCCTCTTTGGGGCTGTATAGCCAATTTTACATTTACAAGTTTGAGATGTTTCCAGTGGCGTAGTCGACTTAGCCGCCCCCTCCCGTTTGAATAGTTCTAAATTTTAAAATTCTTTCTATAATTAAAATTAAGTTTTTCTTATTCTTTGCATCAAACTCTTCTCTGTAACATAAAGGGACGAGTTGGACTACGTTTTTTGGAAACATCACATAACGCAAACTGTGGAAGTCTATCCGTTCGATCTCAGTGGCAAAGATGCTTTAGTTTAGAAATAGTACATGAGATTGTCCTGCTCATTGGGCGCCATTATGACCTAAGAAATTGAAAGTTGTCTAGTTGCCAATCCTAGTAAGCCCCAAATATTCGGAAAATATCGCGAAATCGATGGATAGCGAACTATGAAGAATTAATGTAAAATATTATTTGGTTTTTGTTAATTGTTCTTTTATACTTGACACTATAAATTTGTGCGTTTTTTTTCCATGAAACAAGGAATTGAATAACTCTTTCTGAATTGATTAAAAAGTTTATTTAAAAACAACTTTCTGATTCTGACACAAGGTCTAAAAAACTGCAGCATCTTTGACTCCGTCCATTGTAGACCACTGATCTTTAATCCCTATAAACTGACTCGTAAGCTTTCAAAAATGCATTCAATAAACCTTTATTTTATTACTAGATCTTGAAGTGCAGAATCTTGCAACGTTCTCCATGTGGAAATAACAGCAGAGTCTAAATAACCTTCAGGAATACCACTATGTATTAATTTAAGAGAATAATCATCCACATTTTGTAATTATTTTAATTTCCACAATTTACAATTTTACTTTTTCACAAATTTATAACCTTTTTTATTTAAATTAAATTTTCAGCATATTACCTTACAGATAGCTTGTAGTTACTGCGGTAGCTAGCTACGCTACTAATTACAAGTAGTAACTGCGGTAGCTACTACGCCACAGATACTTTTCGGTAGCGTTTACTAGCTCCAGAATCGCTAACGTTTCGCTGGACATGCCCATACAAAAGTAATCTGAACGGTACCAGCGGGTAGTCAGAAGGTACCGAATAGCAATCGCTAGGGCTGTAGCTACAAGAACTGAAGGGTACTTTATATGGCTTTGATGACACTTCCAATCGGTTGCCAGGCCGATTAAATTTGTTAAAGCAAATTTATTTCTTTTGCGATTTTGGAAGCTGGACAGCAAAATTGTAACAAATTGGGCAAGAAGTCCATTAATTGGAATGACAGATGGTAAATTACAAGAAACATAATGAGTGCATACTTGGCGTAGCGGACTTGCTCAATAAGCTGTTGCATTAGTTTTAAAACAAAAACAATGTGCTATGTTTGATTTCACTCAAGTGAAACCCGGAACATGCCTGATAGAAAAACTTAACTGAGTTTGGTCTGGTTCGCTGCAGTTTTAAAACAGATACTGACCCTATACAGTATATATATTCTTGATCAGCATCTGTCTGTCTGCGTACGATCGAAGAGATGGTAAGAGATACAGGTTTGACATGAACTTATCGAGCCCTAACCGCGTAACGTAATGCAAATATGTTCTGCAGTTAAATTCACATCTTAAAAATTAAAAAAATATTTCTATATATTTACAAAGTTATCGCACTTTCAAAAATATCGTAAGCGCTACTTTTGTTTTATCGTGACCGCAAAAATAACGTAAGCGCCACAAGAACCAATAGGGCAATAATAAAAACTAAGATTCGTCATAGAATTAAGTATAAAAGCAAATGGATAAAGAGCCACAGAAAATTGAATCAAAGTGCGCTAGCATTTTGCTTTCGCTCTCTGGTACCGATCTTTTCATGGATTTCGGATATTTCGAAACGAGCCAAGAAAATCCCATAAACCCTATTTAAGACAGCTTGTTGGAACACAAACTTTATATTCTTAGAATCTAAAAATCTACTCGATCCATAATGAATAACTTAGCACAGAGCGAAAATCCTGTTCATTAAATAAGTAGCCCGCAGCTTAAAATAAGAACAATTTTACAAAATTTTTGAGAACAAATGTTAAAAAAGTTTTTTTGAAATGAGTAAAGTTGTACTCAACTCAACCACCACACAGAAAAGTAGAAGTAGCAGTTTAGAAGTCTAGCTTCATAAGTAGATAATGGCGGATTGTGCTAGCACGCTATTCTATACATTGTTCGTTAAGTGCAGAAGGTCCAGGGTTCGATTTCCAGTCGAGCCCAAAAAATTCTTTCAGTGTTTTTCTGAATGACTCAAATAAACCAAGTCGGGTGGAGTAATAGTTGGACGTTGAAGTTTGTTGTACAGCGATGTCTCTAATCATTTGGAATATGGACAGCGCTTGTAAATAATAGTGCCGCCCCTTCCTTTCCAATCCAAAGAGGGTATGTCCCGTTTGAAATGCCTTCGAAGTACCAAAATGTTATAAATATTCATACAAACTTTATAAATGGTAAATTTATGGTCCAAAAGTAAAAATGTCAATTTCTTCATTTATGTTTTTTTATGATTTGTAATACAAATCATACACTATGAATATAATTTTTTTGTCTGGAAAATCAATTACAAGTAGTTAGCGGTTATTCGACCATGGACAACATCTGGGATGATTTGATTTTTACTATTTTTGACTCTTCTTGGTCTGTTCGCGATTTAATCATTCTTTAGTTACGGTGTCTTAATAAATATCTTTGTTAATAGAGGCCTCCACACGCACTTTTTTCTTAGATTTACGCGATATTTCTCGTCAATTTTTCAGACACAGCAGGGACATAAAATATGTGAAATGTGGGCCTTACAATATTTAGATAAGTCGCAGTCAATCAAATGAAAAACTTTGAAAGTACTGAGTGTCGACTGTCGAAGTAGTTATCGACTGTTGTCAATCAAATGAAAAACTTTCAAGGCGCCGACTGCTGATTTGATTTCCCAAGTTACAATTTTCGTTTTTTTGATTTTGATTTGACGCTGACTGCTGAGATTTTCAAATCAGAAGTCTATACAACAGCAGCGTTTTCAAATTTGAGAAAAACTTGTTGCTCAGTTAATCAAAATTTTACAACTTTTGCTGCTATGAGTAAAGCATTTTAAACACTGATTTGTATGTTTTCACAAAGATTGAACTAAAAAAATTTAAGTTTTGAGCCCATAACTACCAAAAATTGCAATATTAACAAGACTTGCTGAAAATTGTACATGCTTGTAGTCCAAAGTCGTTGCACAGGTTTCTTTAAATTTTACTTCTTTCAATTCCACTGATTACCCAAACAGCACTTAGGTTTTGGTAAATTTCCTACTGGGCATGTGCCAGGCAAACGTCAAACCGACGTGACTGACAGAGAGACAGAGACAGACCGACTGACGAAGAAGAGCAACACAACTACAAGTACAACAATGTTTGAGGCAGTGAAAAATTGAACAAAAGTGTTGCAAAAATTAGTTTGTTTATAAAACGCAGCGCCACAAACATTCAAGATTTCTAGCCAAAGGAGATTCCTCAAGAAGCTCGCCATGGTAAGCGGTGAATTTGTGATCCATTAAAAATCGAATCAAATCGCTTGTCTGTGTGTAAAATTTAGAGTGTGTGCGAGTGTGTGTGTTTGTGGGATAAATATGATGAACTGCATGCTAGACGGGCGGCTGGTGGGAGGTTCCTTAGCTCATCATCTAGTTCCTCTGTTCATCAGAGACTGTTCGACGATTTGCAGCGTTTTTCCTTATCTGCTTTCATCCAAAAATTCAAGGTTTTCAATATTTTATTCAAGGATCGAGTCACAAAGCCGCAGAAGAAAATGCTCATCACATTGCTGCGGGAAACCAAGTACATGGAGGGCAAGAAGGAGAAGGAGTGGTACTGGGAGAAAATACAAGCGGCCTTGAATACAATTGGACCCAAAAAGACCATTATCCAGTGGAAAAAGGTGAGTGTGTGTTTAGTATCAAAGAGGATGCACCTACTTCAATCCCCGATATAATTCTATTACAGTGCTGGCGGGACATGCGCCTGACCACCAGAAAGAAATTGGCCGAGCTCAAGCGTTGCCAGCTCTCAGGTGGCTCACCACCGCCCGGCATCGAGTTGAATCAGGAGGACAACGATATCATTGACATAGTGGGCACCGAGTATTTCTATGAGGAAATGAATGGCGAGCTTAAGCCGGAGAATTTTATGTCTGGCTTCGACTATGTGCCGGAGCACTTCTGTGATGCCATATTGACAGCTGCTGCGGGTCAGCAGCAGCAACAGCAGCAGCAGCATATGCAGCAGCACCCCAAGGACACGCAGTCCCATGCCCAGGATCATCATGCCCAGGATGGCGAGACAAATGATGCGCCCGGCTCTTCAAATGGGGGATCCTATCAGGGCCAAAATGTTCCTCAACTGCAGCAGACGCATAATGGCGGTGTAGCAGCTGGAGAGCAGGCGCATACGGGCATGCCTACGCATCCGAGCTTTCATGGAGGACTGCATCCGCATTTGCTGAGGCGGCAGCATGTTTCTAATGTGCCGCTGCCCAGGGAGTCACCATTTGAGGAGAAACTGTTGCAGTTCATGCAGGATGCTTTCCCCAAGAAAAGCAAGAAGCGCAAGCGAGATCGGGATCCGGATAAACTGTTCCTGCTGTCCCTGTACGAGGAGATCAAACGAGTGCCCGAGGAAATCCGCCTGGATGTGAAATCCGAATTGATGCAGATTTTGAAAAAGTATCAAAAGAAGCCTTTGCCCGTCAAGGCGGAGAAGATCTCGGCCTCCTCTTCGACCTCGACTGTGTCGAAACAGAGCTCTAGTAGCAGCAGCAGCAGCAGCAATTCGGTGGCAACGGCGTCTCATCTGTCTCATAGCATGTACCAGTTGCAAAAGAAGTACGAGAAGAACGAGAAGGAGCCCTCGCCACAGTCGCAGGTCGAACGGGTGGTGGTGCCGCTTCATGCTCCGCCGCAGCAGTTGCCTCTCTTTCAGCTGCAGAAGAAGTACGAGGAGAGCGTTGTCGAAAAGGAGCAGCGCAAGCATGTGGAGGCAGCTCACCAGCAGCAACATGCGGCCCACCAACAACCGCCACCGCCGCCGCCACCCAACGAGCAACATCTGCATCATCCGCAGATGGCACACAACATAATGTTTCCTTTGGCTCAGCTACGCAACGAGCAGCCACCCACGCAGCAGCAGCAGCATCATGGCCATAATCCTCACCAGCAACAGCAGCAGCCGCATCCCCACCAGCAACAGCAACAGCAGCAGCAATCACAGCAGCAACATCACCCGCCAACGATCTTTGGCTCTGCCGCCAGCTCCGAGCGACCGCCCATGTCTTATGAAAATGTCGGATGAATGTTGAGCCGTCTGTGGGAAGCCACCTGTGGAGCACCACGATCAGCCGCCAACGTGTCCCCCACGACGGCAGATGCGCCCAACTGTTAGCCAAGCTCACAAATTAGCGTGCAAAAAACTGTTTTAAACATTTCATTAAGTTTCTAATTCTTTGTGAATGTAAGTCAACTATTTGTAGAGCCATACACAGATCCTCATGTAAATTTGCAAAAATTATTCATTAACTTTAAGGTTGATGCATAAACATAACTGAATTTATTGATGTATACAGAAATTAAAAAAAAATTACAAAAGATAAATTGTTTCAAGGATTCGAAATTGACCCCAAAATTGTCAAAAGATTCTTTAGGAAATTATAACAAATGGGCGAGACAAATCTTAGCAGTATTAGAAGCAGGAAAGAAAGACTCCACCCACTTCGGATGGGGTTTTATTTGGGGAATATTTGATGTTAAAAGCAGTGTTTAAATTGCTTTACTCACAGCAGCAAAAGTTGTAAAATTCTGATTAACTGATCAAGTATAGACTTCTGATTTGAAAATTTTAGTAGTCCGTCAAATCAAAATAGAAAAACGAAAATTGTAACTTAGGAAATCAAAGCAGCAGTCGGCTCTTTAAAAGTTTTTCATTTGATTGACTGGACTTTTCGAATTATTGTAAGTCTATGAAACAGTCGATGAAAACTTCGACAGTCGACTCTCAGTGCTTTAAAAGTTTTTTGATTGATTGACTTATCTAAATATTGTAGGGTCCAAATTTAATCTGTTAGTGTACAAATTGATATATTATGTGACAATATGGGATTATCTAGCTGACTAAATCTGGCGTAAATCTTGGGCCTCCATTAGCAAAGATATTTATTAAGACACCGCTACTAAAGAATGATTAAATGCCCAATGCCGAAATGCCCAATAAGAGTCAAAAATAGCAAAAATCAAACCAAATCATCCCAGATGCGATGCATGATCGCAATTCTACGTTAAAGGTTGCCAACGGTCAAAGAACCGCTAATTACTTCAGAAATTTGATTTTCCAGACAAAAAGTTGAAATTCATGGCTGTATGACTGTGACACACTAACCCGCGATATTATTGCACGAAAGGCCAATGGTGAATGAATAAAGTTGAACATTGAGTTCCAATCACCTACTTCAAATAGCGCTTAGGGACATATTATTTCACATAAGAAAAACTCTCACTAAACAATAAGGCAATTTAAGATGTTAAACGGAGTATCCTCGGTGACGCCTAAGGATCTGGCTTTTTTTGAGGTTTGGATGGGATTTAAGCCACGGGAAATTATTTGTACTCGGAATTGGGTTTAGAGACAGAGATCCCGCCATATATATTTCAATTTTGCATCCTCTCGGCGCCTTGTGCACAAACAAAGAATTTAAAAATTTTTTGGGCCCACAACAAAGCGACGCAGTTCAGAAGATTAAAAAACGAAAGGCAGTCTAATGAAAACTTAAAGAGCGACGGCCGTGACCCAAGTTACAATCGCACTGGTTCCGATGTAACGCCGACTACGAGATTTTCACAAATCAGAGTTAAAGCACGTCATAAAATTAAAACTTGTCGAAGTTTTTAAACACTGGTTAAAAGTACGAAAACACACCAGATTTGTTGAAAGAGATCATTTAACCGAAGAATGAGTTTTGGGACATCCCTTTCATTCATTCACCCTTAAATTCTAGTGACAAAGATCATGTATATTGACTTAACTTTCATTTCACTTTGAGTCATTTTTTCAGTTGCTTTACAATGTCGACAGCAGTCATTAAAATGTCTTTTAGGAAATCCTCTCACATATATATATGTCCAAAGATTAGGGACTAGACAAAAGACCAAGCGTTTGTTAAACAAAGTGAACTGCTCACTTTACGTACTCGCACTTCCCAGCCCGATCGCGCACACATCTCTATGACATGCAATAAACGAGATTAGGGGTAAAGCTGCAGCCATAAAACCGAGAGAAGCTTATCAGTAAGTCGGTGTGTGATGTGTGTGGGTGGCAGGTAGGTAGCCAGAATTTCAATTGTTTTGGGGAGCTGCATTCTAGTCTGACAACTGGCGAAGGCACGAACGCTCCATTAACTGGCCCATCCTGCCAGGCAGCAGAAAATCTTGAGTGATTCAACTCTGTAGTGCCAAAATGGCTGAAGGTAAATTCATACATAATATTTATATAAGCAATGATCAAGTTCACTTGGCTCAAGATTAACCACAAATTGACTTCGTTTGTTGTGGGTTTCAGTGGAGGCTCGCACGGTGCTCTGGCATATGACATTTCTGGGCTTCATTGTCAACTATATGATACGGATTAATCTTAATATAACCATTGTGGACATGATTGTTGGCAAAGGTGAGGTTGTGCCCAGTTTACCACTGAATGCTAGCAATGTTACACATGCCTTAAACCTGACCGTGCCGCAGAGATTCTCGTTAGAGCGAAGTTTTCTGGATTGGGCAAATGTGAGTGATGGGGATTTGGTTCATGTACAATTAAACTTAATTAAAATGTGCGGGCTACTCTCGCGCGATCGCTCTCTCGATTTGTTCTTACAGATTTCATATACCAGAGAGGGATTTTATTGGAACGAGAAGCAACAGGGCGCCTTGTTGGGTTCATTCTTTTGGGCCCATTGGATCTTACAAATTCCTGGAGGGGTTTTAGCTAGAAGATATGGCACAAAGCTGGTCTTTGGCTGGGCAAATGGTTTTGGAGTATTTTGCTGTTTCCTCATACCCATTGTATCATACTGGGGTTGTAATGCTCTGCTGGCATTGCGCGTACTTCAGGGATTTGTGACGGTAAGTAGAAGATGTACTTGTATAAATTATGGTACACGCGACAAAGTACTATTGGTGGGGGCTTTTTAAAATAAAAATGAACAGAACCCAACCACCACTGATTATAAATGTTCAAAAATCTGAGCCAGAACCGAATTTATAAGCATTACCGATATTCTTGAAGCCAAAAGATTTGGGCTCTAATATTAATGATTTACAGTCCAAAAAGACCCTTTAGTTCTTTAGTATGTAGTTGTGATCTCAAAAAGATTTAAAAATCCATGGCTCCGTCTTCGAAATATGTTTTTTTTAATTAGGTGCCTACGATTTAAGCCATATCTCACTCTTATTGTCAGATATCGTCAAGATATGACCCGAGCCAGCACTGAACGCCAGTAATTGCGTAAAACATTGCTTAAATTTTGTAATTTGAATACAATAAAATCGCTTTTGCTCCGAAAGGGAGAAATTTCCATTTATGAACCTAAAAAATATAAAAAAACAAAAAATATTTTTACTTTTTCTACTAATGAATCGCACTTCTACGAACAAAAACAGGAGCTGTGAGCAATTTAGAGCAAAAAGGTATTTTCGTGAATTCAAAAAATTTCCGTTTGCTTCGACTTTTGTTGCTTGATATAATTTTTTGTTCTAAGTTTTCAACACAAAGTGACCAAAAGACGAAGAAAAAATACAAGTTTATTTCGAACACAAAAAATACCAAATTTGACGCTGGTTTTTCTACTCCAATTTGATCCATCATCGGCAACGTGTGACACGATTTTCCCCTACCAACACGTCTTGGCTCTTAAGTAAAAAATAAAAATAATTTTGGACTTTTTTATATTTTTTCTAGAGTTTAAAAGAAATTTCTACATTTTAGCAAAAATTGAATTTTAAGATATTTGGTCGTTGAATCAAACCACCTAAGCGACTTTAAACAATGTAGCGGTTGACAGCTAAATTCATTGCGATTCATACCTGGCTTGACTCTATCTGAAATTATGATGTCAGATATGGCTCTAAACAAGAGCACCTACCAAAAAGGAAAAATTTATATTTACAAAACGGGCATAAAAAAATGTTTAAAATTGATTTTTGAGATCACCATTCAAACTACACTACAAAATATTTCAGTCGAAATGGGTCATTTATTTTTTTATTTTTGTAGAACTAGTGTTATTTGTCATCTTTTCTGGGAAAACGTCCGATAACGCTTTAAGTGTTCCTAGAAATCAAGGCTGTAACCGTTTAGCTACCGTTTCTGTTCAGGGTTAATGGGACTTTTAAATCGAAATACGAGCCGAACTTTATAAATTAAAACCAAACCAAAAAATGTTCCGTTCAGAAAATGAACTTATATCAAGATGGTTAGAAACATAAGAAATCTACCGATAATGTAACCGAGAGGTACTTGAAATAGTATTGTTTAGAAAACCAGCTGTTTTTTGGTATAGATTACAGTAGTTGTTCATAACTTTATGACCTCGCTAAGTATTTTCTCAACACCTTTGCAATTGCTATGAAGAATTGGTATATGTTGATCTAAAGTAAACATATAATTCTAGGGAATCCAATCTTGACTTGAGTCTATCAATAGTTGCAATAAGCTATGACCTGTTGTGAGCGAAAAGTTGGAATCACCGCAAAGGACTACTAGACTATCAATTTGTCGAACAGTGTGAAGGCAGTCTAGGAAAACAAGTAAGAGTGTTGCGGTCGAGTGCCCTGACAGCAACACCCTGTTCCAAGTAATGTGGTTCCTAGAGCTTTGAACTCCTTTATTTAAAATTTATTTGAATAAATGGGGAGGCGCACTTGCATATCTTCGGTGTTATTGCTCAGATCTTATAGTGGTATACAGAATAGACAGCCTTACTGAATTTATATTAAGTCACTAGGTTCAAGCTTAAAATTGTAGTATTTCGCGGTTAGAAGAAGGAGAAGGAGGAATTTGCCGAATCCGGAGCAAACTTGATCTGGGTACAGTATACACCTACATACATTCAAAAATTTGTGGCTCTACCTCTTATAGTCTGTGAGATCAACGCGTTCATAAAGAGTGAGAGACAGTTTTTTGCTGCTAAAAGATGGATGAGGTGGAATTTTCCAAATCTCAAACCAACCCGATGTGAGTACAGTATACTCCTACATACATGCCAAAAATTTGTGGCTCCACCTCTTATAGTCTGTGAGATACACGCGTTTATATAGAGGAAAAACAGTTTCTTCACTGTTAAAAGATGGAGGAGGAGGAATTTTTCAAATCTGAAACAAACTCGATGTGGGTACAGTATACACCTACATACATGCCAAAAATTGTGGCTCTTCTGTTACAGTCTCTGAGATCGACGCGTTCATACAGACAGACAGACGGACATAAATCGACTCGGCTGTTGATGCTGATCAAGAATATATATAATTTATGGGGACGAAGGTGCTTCCTCTGGGCTGTTACATACGATTGCTCAACTTCATGATCCCCTTTTCCCATTTTTAATGAGAGCAGGGTATAAAAATGTACATATTTGAAATATGTCTATTCAAGGTTTTTAGATTGTTTTTATCTATGTCATTTGAAATTCATAGAAGCCAGAAAAGATAACACCAGTTTACAGCATTTCCGATCCCGGACCATTTGGCAGTCATTTCATATGTAAACCTTCGCTGAGTCCAAAAATGCAGTCCAAATATTTTTTAGTGGGGCTGTTTTCGAGAAATCACGGAGAAGCTAGTTAGATTCCAAAAAAATACCTTGGAAAAACTGTGTATATCTTCAATGTAGGTTCATTCATTATGAAATGGCAATGCTTTTCTGGAAGGTAATTGAACGCCCTATCATTCACTCAAACATCTTTCTTAGTCCGGTGCTTGACTTCGGCGTTATAAAGGCTTTTATCGGCTACTTTGCCTTAAATTTATAATTTTAAAAGCTAGATATAAGATGCGATTTATACCACGACAAAAATTGTATAAAAATTTTATTGCTGGTCACCAAAGATTTAGCAATTTTAAAAATAAAACGCCAGATAATTAATTATCATAATTAATTATATAATATAAAAATTAGATAAAATTTCGAATTGTTCCTTCCCATTGCAAAAAGATATCTACGCCTTTGGGGGTATGGGTAACTTTTATTATACTTATTCAGGGGGACAGAAAATTCCTTTCGTCATAGTATTTTACATAAATAAAAACACTTTCTAAAAGCTCATTAGCATCAAAGCAAAGCCAAGGTATTTCTAATTATATGAAATACTGTGGCGAAAGAAATTTTCTGTCGTTCTGCGTACGCGGCTTTAATAGGAAATGCTAAATGCTTCTAGAGACTTCTGGGATACACCCTATTATGTTTCGGATTTCGATAACGGTTACGGTTATTAGTATAAAGTATCACTTGGACAAATCATGCGGAGAAAGTCCCACTTGGATCTCATTGAGTTAATAAAGGGCCTTAAGCTTAAATGTACTAGCCAGAAGTATTTTCGGCTATTTTAAGGATCAACTCTATTATAATGGCATTTAGAGATTGTTAGTCCAAGCGACTCCTGCGAGGATTAATTATAAATTATACTTCTAAAAATCAACGTCAACACTTAATTGTATGGGTGTTACTGCTAGAACACCTTTTGTATATTTAAGCCTACAACAAAAGTAAAATGTTCTTTATAAAAGGGGCATTTTTAAGACGAGTATGTCACATTCGTACCTATAAAAGATCGACCCATGTGAGCCAAGCCATCAGTTTTTAAGGGAAATAATTTTCCCATTCACTGATTCCAAAGTTCCATCAGATCTTGTTTTCAAGATATGGATATCTGGATTTATAAGCTTTTTTCGACAGAGCACATATCAATGCACCTTTAAGAAATCAAAGCCAACGTCAATTTCAACTGTTTAAAGTCTTTCTTATTCATTTACATTTAGAGGAAGAGAGTAACTTGTAAAAGGCGATCGCGCAAACAACAATAATATGTGTGAATACTTACTTTTCCATACGAACAAATTGACAGTGTAATAACATATTTAAGGAAAGATGGGGAGGGTAAAGTTTGTTGGTTAGCTGCACTCTTTGTTTCTCGTTCACTCTCTTTCCTTTATTCCCATTAACAACAGTGCGGCACAAAATAAATCAGCAGCCAAATACATTGTAAATACTTAAAATAAATTTCGAAATTTATCGAAATTTTACTATCGCAATGTTTAATAGTAAAGCAAAAGCTGAAACGCACTGTTACCGGTATGTTAATAAAGGTAATAGGGTTACGGTTATTAGTAAAAATGTTTTAAAATTTCTATATCAGTTAAAGGTTACAGTTTCAATGTCTGGTTTGTCGTTAAAGTGATGAAAATTTAAAAATGTAAGGTTTACCGGTTCATTTTTCGTTAAGGTACCAAAATGGAATCGAATAAGGAAAAAAACCAATCAAGAACTTTCCAGGATCGGAACCGAAACTAATGTTCGATTTGGTTAGATTTTTGATCCAATAAATTTGGTTACTTTGATCTCCAAAATATCTTTCGTTACACAAAACAAGTGGAACGAAGCGTAGTTCTTTGGAAACGTACATAATTTAGTTTATTGGATAAGCCTAATTTTTTTACTTATTTTAAGTTCCTTCGTGTTGAAATGGAACAAACTGATGACAATAGGTGCTGTCCAAATGGGAAACCCTCGTCCTGATTTTTCTATTAGGACCATACCATAATTTGACAGTTTTTCTACTACTAAATGCTTAGAAATATTGGTCAGAAGACCTCTATTTTCTTAGATCTTGTCAGATTTGTATTATGTACTTATTTCCAATTTATTTTCGCAAATTTTTGACAAATTTTAGGATTTAAAAGTATTTAACAACTCCTTTAAACCATCTCCTTTCCAGGGTCTAGCCTGGCCCTCGATGCATGTAATGACTGCCAAATGGATACCACCGAATGAGCGGAGCAAATTCGTCAGTGCCTATTTGGGTAGCTCGGTGGGTGTGGCCGTTTTCTATCCCATATTTGGTTACATTATCGATTGGACCTCATGGGAATGGGTCTATCATGTTTGTGGCATTGTGGGTACGCTGTGGTTTATTGCCTGGCAGTATCTGGTGTTTGACAGTCCAGCCGAGCATCCACGTATAGCCGATTATGAGAGACGTTATATAGAGAAATCGCTGGGAGCGTCAGTGCAAAATAAAAGTCCTGGACCCACACCCTGGAGACAGATAGCCACCTCTAGACCAGTCTGGTTGAATGTGGTTGCCCAGTGGGGTGGCATTTGGGGTTTGTTTACACTGATGACACATGCTCCCACATATTTCCGACTGATTCATCACTGGAATATCAGAGCGGTAAGTATTATGTGTCTATGCCCCACTTTTATATTAACTATTCTCCTTGTAGACGGGCTTCCTGTCCGGATTGCCACATTTAATGAGAATGCTGTTTGCCTATGTCTTCTCCATGTTTGCGGACTATTTGCTGCGCACGGAACGCTTGAGTCGTACAAATGTACGGAAGCTGGCTACAGGAGTTTGTAAGAGATTTTGTATACAAAATTTTCTGGAGTTGCTATTAATTGGATATTCTTTTCAGGTTGCCTGCTCAAGGGTCTGGTAGTGTTGGCCTTGGCCTATTTTGGTTACAATTCCACCGCCGCCATTGTCCTGGTGACAGTGGCGACTATGGTTCATGGTGCTGTCTCTTCTGGCCCCCTGGCTTCCATAGTGGATTTAGCTCCCAACTATGCAGGAATCGTTTTGGGCGTAAGTGGATCCATTGGTGGCATGCCCGGCTTTATTTCGCCATTTATTGTGGGTCAATTGACCCAGGGAAATGTAAGTACCTTGCTTATATCTTTTTAAAGAACAATGCTGATTCCCTTTCCTTATCTGTCAGCAAACCATTGAGGCCTGGAAGAATGTGTTTCTACTATCTGCCTCCATGTTGATTGGCAGTGGGGTTTTGTATATCCTCTTCTCGGATTCCACTCTGCAGCCCTGGAACAGTGGCTGCTGTGATACCTTGCCGAATTTGGGCCTCAAGGAATTGCAACTGGAATTGGACGAAGAGAAGAAACCACTCCAAGCTGATCCAGATATTGAAACCGAAACAAAGTCTGAGCCAAAACCCAATTCACAGAGTGATGAAAAGTGATGGCGTCGCTGCTGTGTGTCATTTTTATTGGCCTAAGTCTATTTAACTTATGGTTTCTCGCCTGTGGGGATGATAAGCCGAACAAAATATTTGCCCATAGCAAATGCCAACTTTTTCTCTAGACTTAAGCAACTTGTTATGAGTAGGTTTAATTACCCATTTCCATGAACTTGTTGTCCCTGTGTGCGTGAGTGCCACTAGTGCTTTTTTTGTGTTGAATATAATCTAATCATTTAAATTAGAAGAAACTTGAATGATTTGTGGAGAGAAAAGGTGTCCTACTAGCAAATGATTAAGCAATTTTTGGGATCATCATATCTCCGCTAAAAATAATCGTACAATTCTTTGGGATAGTAAATTTTAAAGTTAAGGAATAGTACTTTACGATAATAAAGTCAAAACAAACGTTAAGGTTCCCCGCAAAACGCTTCTAAAAAGAGTAAAACTATGAATTTTTTCCATCATTAAGCTTAAATTACTAAAAATTTCGACGTGATGCACCATTTCTGAATACAGAGTCATGTTCAGCACAGGAAAATCATATCGAATCACTACTGGACCTTGTTGCCTAGTATAATTTATTACGACAAAAATAAGTAAAATTGAGTTCTTATACACCATCAAAATATTGATTAAATACAGCAGGGGAGCCCTCGGCCTATGCGCACAGCGCTTAATGTTCGCCAAAACCTTGTATATAGCGAATGATTAATAAGTTGATCCCAACCAAAGAGTCTAAGAAGATTTTCTTGTCTCTTTTTTGACGGAACAGCCATGTGGCTCCTTTTTAAGTTATTTTCTGGTGTTCTTCAAGGAACTGCTCCACTCTAATATATACAATTTAAGTTTACATCGCACGACGGACCCATCTGGCAACGCCATAACTTTTGACAGAGATGTCAGATCGCTTAATGACATACCGCGTTTGAAGCGTCAGTCCAAGCAGATTTTTACCATGGAACAATACACGCCACGCGAGCGCTCTGAAATAGTGGAAATTTACATTCAACAGAACAAGTCAATTGTGAAAACTCAACGTGCTTTTAAAAATTTAAAAATGACCGAAATGTGTGAAATGGGACCGTAATGTGAAATTGCCGTAATTACGCCACTGAAAATCCTCAGAGATTCAAGAAGTGCCTCTTCATGACGAAAAAGTCACAGTTTGGTGCGGCGTTAGTGCGAAAACGGCATTGGGCCGTTTTTCTTCCAAATAAAAAATGGCCATGCTGTTACCATCAACCAGGAGCGTTATCGCGACATGATGACCAATTTTGTGATGCCAATTATTCGTCGAAAGCGTATGAGGCAGTTCTGGTTTCAACAAGACGGCGCTCCACCGCACACAAGTCGCATAACAATCGATTTTCTGAAGAAATTGTTTCCGGGCCGTTTGATGTCGAGAAAGTGGTGATTTGGACTGGCCACTGCGTTCGCCTGATTTGACGCCGCCTGACTTTTCTTGTGGGGATATTTGAAGTCAAAGGTTTACGTTAACAAGCCAAGGACCGTAGAAGAGCTCAAGGACAACATTCGTGAAGAAATAGCCGCTATTCCGGCCGAAATGTTGGCGAAACGATGGAAAATGCTGCAAAAAAGGGCAATACGCCATCAACGCCAGAGGCGGCCATTTGAGAGATATCATATTCAAAAATTGATGTAAACAAATCCACGTGGAACAAATTAAATGATTAAGATTGCCAACCGCCAAATTTTTTATTTTTTTCTTTGATTTTTTTAAAAAAAACATGGGTCTTGATGGACCGTGGATTACAGAAGAATTAAAATGCAATAAAGTTGAGGTTGCCAGCCATGGTTAAATCTTTTATCTTTAAATTTTTTTCGACCTTAATCCTCTTCCTATCTACGCCAATGAGGCAGTCCACTTTTTTCAAATTTTCCTGGACCCACATGCGGACCCAAATGATTACTAATTTCACTGATCGATTTATTACTTTAAATTTGCCTGCAATGTTAAATACAATTCAGATTCGAATTTTAAAGGGATTAACGAACTAATCGAATTAACGAAGTAGTTTTTTGTATACTGAACAGACAGGAAAATTGTTCGAGCTTATGGGGGTAAATCAAATTATCGAGTGTTCGAATTAACAGAGTTCGACGTACAACAAAACGTAACCAAATGAAAAAAAATGAAGCTTGGCTCAAAGTTGCATTTTTTAAAAAATATTGAGTGAATTATTAATTTGATTGTTTACCCATGAACATATGATACAAAATTGTGTTTTCAAGTACTTTGCTTTTTTGGTCTTG
>JAEIFU010002744.1:0-22196 GCA_018904235.1 Lordiphosa stackelbergi
TTATTTTTTACCCTTTTTTGAGGTATTAAAATTGTCCGGATGTTTGTAACGCACAGAAGGAAACATCTCCGACCACATAAAGTATATATATTCTTGATCAGCGTGACGAGCTGAGTTGATATAGCCATGTCCGTCTGTCCGTCTGTCCGTCCGTCTGTCCGTCTGTTTCTATGCTATCTCCTCCGTCAGTTTTAAAGCTACCGTAACCAAACTTTGCACGAAGTCTTTTGGTAGAAATACGCTGCACATTTGTCGGAACCGGCCGGATCGGTTGACTATAGCATATAGCTGCCATAGGAACGATCGGTTGAAAAAGTAGTTTTAGTGAGAAAAACTTTTTTGTTTTCCATGCTATCGCTCCCAACCCCCGTATTTATAAGTTTTCTAAGATTTCACATAATTTCACCGAGATTTATCAGAATCGGACAACTATATAGTATAGCTGCCATACAAAAGATAGGTCTGAAAAAAAGTCTAAGTAAGAAAAACTTTTTTGTTTTCAATGCTATCGCTCCCACTTTGTACAGATCTATATTATATACTACCACACAATTTTGTCAAGTTTGATTTAAATCGGATAACTATAGCATATAGCTGCCATAGGAACGATCGGTCCAAAATGTAGTTCTAGTGAGAAAAACTTTTTTGATGAATATATCGTATAGCCATATATCAAAACTGGCAGCATATATCATTCTAAAGTTAGTATATCGGTACAGCCGAAGTTAGCTTCCCCTCTATTTTTTTATTAAATTGAAAACGAGGCTTATTCTCTACAAGTTTTGATATAATATTCTAACGGTTCTTCCCTCGCAGATCAGCTAAATTAATTTACCACCGTGTGAGGCAGTAATCTGGCACTTTTCCTACTAAATCTCCGACGGTTTGTACGCAGCTACAAAATACACGATCCGTCGTCTTTGTCAGTAAAAGAAGACTCTGTGAAAGTTTCAGTCAACTGAGACTAGTTTACTGTCGATTTTGGCCTTCCGGTGCCCTTCTGTTCAAATAAACAATTTTTTAACTGTTCGTTTTATAAAAGAATGACCCATATGCCTTAAATATATGTAAATATAACATACATATTTTTAAAATTAAAAGTTGGTATTAAAAAAAAAAGTTTCTTCATATAATTAATTGACAGGTAAATCTTTTTGAAATGCTTGTGGTGGCATTTATAGTTTAGGCTGTTTTCTTTTTTTGGCGGCTCCTTATCAAAAAAATTGTTTGGTGGCTTTAAAGCAATTTATTTAGCAAATTAAGGCAAAAGTATTTTTTCCAACTCTCTCTTAAACTTAAGTCGTCGTTCGATGACCGGATCTGAATTTAAAAAGCACGGTTCTTAGCTGCTACCATATGGGAATCCTTCTTGGAGCTTTTCTATCGTTTCTAGCTAATCGTTTCGCGTTCTCCAGAGCTGCTGTCATCTGATTTCGAATTGTTTGCTTCATTCAAATGATTCGCCATTAATTCCTTTATCTTCAAACAACTCTTGCACATCATCAAATGCCATGTCCTCGAAACCTTCACCTTCAATGAATGAGCAAGGTCCAATATATCCTGGAATCCACATTTTGGCACTTCTATTTCATGGCTTTTAACAACCTCTGGTTATTATTTAATCTATTTAATGCTGACACCTTAATCTCTTTTAAGTCAGTCTCAGTTGTATCCAAAATCCAGCGTATACAGTTTGTAATACCCTGATCCATTGGCTGCAGTAGTGATGTTGTATTAGGTGGAAGAAATTTTTTTACCATTCCGATGGCTCCATCTTTTTGTGTCTTAAAGCCGCGAGCTACTTTTTCATTATTTTCATGAATGATCCATGGGCTTAAAGGGATCTTTTTTTCGTAGCTATAGTCAATCCGAATGCTAAGTGCTCTTTACAAAAAGATGCACGTGCTCTACTTGTAAATATTGTAGATATAGATGACCTAATCCTTCCTTTTTGATAGTGCGAACTGTTGCCTCATTCAAGTCAAGACTTCTTACAATTTCCGAGGCAGTTTGCCCATTGTCTAAGCGGTTTAGAATTTGAAATTTTATTTTTTCTTTAGAAATGATTTGTCCTTTTAAAGGAATTCTGTTCTTTCTTTTTGCCATTGTTAAATCTGAAATTTATAGGGAGAGTGGGGGGTTGTGATCATAGTTTTGTTTTTCGAACATAACTCCCAAAAATCAATATTTTTTCGTTCTGTAAATTTTGTATTTTAGGTAAAAGATGCACAAAACTTTCCTCATCACTAGTTTTAAAAAATAATATTTTGGGTTTTTTTATTTCATATTGAAAAAAAGTGATTTTTTGACATTTCGAAAATTTGTGGGGGGTTGTGAGCCACCCATCTAAAAGTTCAAAATTCGTGTTTTTAAGCCATTATTCTTTATTAAATGAAAAAATGAACAATTTTCTCATATTCTGAATTAAGAAATATAAATGAAGAGTGAAAATTGATTGACGGCATCAGGCTTTTTTCTTTTATATACGAGCACTTTCTGCTTGTGGCTGTTCTTTTGTTTGCCTTTTTCAATATTTTTTACTTCTTTGGAGAGTTTTTCCTCTGTTTTATTGCGCGTCATTGCAATATTCTCTTTAGAAGTCAAAACCGTCTTTTTTTCAAAGTGGCTCACAACCCCCATATCTCTTTTTTTTTGGTGACGTCACATAACCAAAAAGAAATTGTTACAAAAAAAAAACATATTTCTATCAAAAAGGCAATTGACCAAAGATATTTCCCTCATACTTACTTTTGTCATTACGAAAAAATTAATTTTTTATAATATTCACAAGTCAAAAATGAAAAAAAACATTTAAAACAAGAGCGAGAGCGTAATTAAAGTCGGCTCTAATCGAGATACCCGTTACCATGAAAAAACAACAGTGCTCCGTCCGCTCGTCCAAAAAGTATGCAACATTTTTTAGGGGTGGTAGCGGGGGGGGCTTGGTTCACTTTTTTGCTCATAACTTGAGAACCGTTCATCCGATCTTTATCATTTCTTCAGCAAATCGATTCATTTTGCTAATTACTAACTATCTCTAGAAGGCACGAATCTCTATCTTAAATGAGGAGATATAACGTTTTTTCCAAATTGCGGGGGCGGGAGGGGGCGTGGCAAAAATTTGAAACAAACTTGATCTGCGTGCAGATAAAAGAAGCATTTGTCCCATACATGTCAAACCTCTATCTCTTACCATCTCTGAGATCTAGGTGTTCATACAGACGGACGGACGGACGGACGGACGGACGGACGGACAAGGCTAAATCGACTCGGCTGTTGATGCTGATCAAGAATATATATACTTTATATGGTCGGAAATGATTCCTTCTGCCTGTTACATACATTTGCACCGACTTTAGTATATAATAAAAAAAAAATTTTTTAAAAAAAGTCGAGTTCTGGTTCACGAACTTAAAGAAGGTGTAGACTGATAGGTTGCTTGCCAAAAGTTAGGTAATAAGAAGGGAGAAACATGACATAAACAAAAAGTTTAAATTTTTTTTTTTTGTGGCCAATATTTGAGTGGCTCACAACCCCAGCGGCTCAGAACCCCCCATTCTCCCCTATATTTTATTTATTAACTGTTTGATTTAATCAAGCTGTACCAGCTTTGTATGATACAAGCACAAAGGCACTAATGCATCAATTGACAGCAAACAAAATATCGATATTGTGCAATCATGTAAGAACGAAGATTTCAACGTGTTAAAAGGAGAAAGGGAGCTAATTTGTAACCGTGTAAGACCGAGTTCGTGCTAAAAGAGACCGTGTTTAGTGGGGCCCAAGTGTAATATAAATGCAGGCTGTCCTCAAGGATCCTGTCTTTCGCCCATTCTCGGACTTCCCATGTTTAAGAGGATGCACAGCATCCGATGACACTGCTATTCTTTGCTCAGGAACATTATCTGCTAGCCTTCAGGACGCATTTCATGACCTTGCTACTTTACAAAGTGGATAATACAAGTAAACTCTGAAAATACGCAGGCCAGGTTCTTCACCAAAAAGCTTAATATGTAGCATATTTCTACCAGACAGTCACGTAAATCTCAACCAAATGGACATAGAATGGGAAAAAGTGTAAATTATTTAGGAATCATGTTAGATTCAAAACTAACATTCAAAGAGCACATAATTTACTCCTTCAAAAAAGTAAATATCTTAACCCATTAACGCCGGCTCCCTTGTTAGTGGGAGAAAAAGGTTGAAACTTACTGGAGTATGCCATAATGACACTCATACTCCGCTCACAAAAATTCAGCCCCCTATCTCTACCCATAGTCCGTGCAGGGGGTGGTGCGATTTCGCACCCGTCGGCGTTAGTGAGTACAATTTTATTACTGAAAAAGTTTTTATGAAATAGATGAATTGTTAAGGAAAATACATGGAATAGGTTGAAGTTTAAGTTAAATTTATTTATGGTATTCTGAGAAACATTTAGGGTGCACTGCCACTTTGCACTGGGCACAATAGTAGATGGTGTGCGAGGCACAGTGGCGACAGCGAATTCGCTTTGTCTCCTTCTCAATGTTGTGCCCAACATTATCCAGTTTCAATCGTTTTTGAGCTGGTGTGTCTTGAGATTTGGGACCACGGTGATATGCCACTTCCTCACTTTGCAGCAACGAATCTGTCACAATGTTACGGATTTCGAATTGTCCCATCTTCTTGAATTGCTATATGGAGCCATTCTTATATTTCGTTAAGTTTTAGCGCTGGTGACTACGATTATCGCAAAAGAGCTTCCAAGCATTGATCATTGCAGCATCGAAATAAATTGTCGCCGTTGTCATTGTCGGCGTCCGGGTTATCAACGTGCATTTCGACGGAACCACAAATTTCAGTTTTGTTAGGTCCAGCATTATCATATAACATGTGGTCGTCCGGGACATCTTCTTTCATGTAGTCCAGATTATCCGGCGGCTAGGGCCGATGCGTTCGAAAATTGTTTTTGAGGCGCGATTTCACCATCATAAGACCATTCGTTCTCAGTTATAAGTTCCACTTCACGAACTGATAATCCTTTCCCTCTCGAAGTAAAATTTGAACACTGCTAAATTTCAAACTGAATACACGAAAAAGCACGGTCACTATCGAAATCCCAATTACAACTGACTGATGCGCAATCGAAATCCCAATTACAACTGGAAGCGCTATTTTATCGTTCGCACATATGGATCACCAAAAAAGTTTCTCTTAGTAAAAATGTACTCATTAGCGCCGACGGGTGCGAAAACGCACAGCATGTACCTGTGCCAAGACGTATATATGCACAAATTTGAAATTAATATGAGTTAAATATAGGGCAGAGGGCTACCGATCCCTATCATTACATATTTATACACTTGAAAAGTGTATTATAATTTTGCCCAGAAGTTTGCAACGCATGGAAGGAATCATCTCCGACCACATAAAGTATATATATTCTTGATCAGGACGACGAGCTGAGTCGATTAAGCTTTGTCCGTCCGTCCGTCCGTCCGTCCGTCTGTCCGTCTGTCTGTTTCTACGCGAACTAGTCCCTCAGTTTTGGAGCTATCGAGCTGAAACTTTGCACAGAGTCTTCTTTTGACTGCACGCTGCTAATATGTCGGAACCGACCGGATCGGATGACTACTTCTTGTAGCTGCCATACAAATGTTTGGTCGGAAAATGGGTTTTAGTGAGAAAAACTGTTTTGTTCACAATATTACCGCTCTCAAACACGGTCATGGGTAATATGTAATGTTTTTAAGCTGATCTGCGAAGTTTGGTCGAAGTCGCTAACCGTTGAGACAAGCTATTTCAAGTGTATCAAAACTTCGGTACAGACGAAGTTAGCTTTGCCTTTCCCGTTTTTAATTATTTTTTCCCTATATGTTTCAACTAATAAGTTTTTTTTTTTGCATGTCGGAAAACCTGCACCTGGCGATTCGTACGAAAAAACAGTCCAGGTCAAATATGTAAGCCCATTCATCTATTATCCATAGCAAAAGACAGAAAAGCGATATCAATTACGAAACATTTTCTAAGAATTTTCAAAAACACCTTTTTTTTTGGAGCGTTTTCGCACCCGTCGGCGTTAATGGGTTAATCCGAACACTTTACCCATTCATTAATAGGAAATCAGCCCTAAGCATTGAGAACAAAATGTACCTGCTCAGATCGATTTTTCAAGCGGTTATATATTATGGTGCCCAAGTTTGGGCTGATATTGCAAAAAGTCACATCCGTAAGCTGCAAGTTAGCCAGAACAAAGTCCTACAAATGATAAATAACGTGCCCTGGCACCACTCCACTATTGACTCACACCAGAAATCAAATATAGAATTAGTTTCGGAAAGACTGGCTTGGCTATAACTAAATTGTAGAAATAGATGCACATATTCAACACATCCTCATATTGTCAACATAGCTTAAGTCCTAGATATAAGAAAAAAAAAAAAAAAAAAAAAAAAATATGTATATAAAATTAAAAATAAATATCTCAGGTGTTTTTGTAAATAATTTCTCCCCATGCATATGATTAGAAACATAAGAATATATGTTCAAATCCAATTCCAAAAGAAATCCGTAGTCTAAGTAGGAAAATCGAAATTGCTTGTAACACTTAATTTTGTAATGATAGGATCTCACAAGTTGTTAAGTCTAAGCAAAGAGAAATAAAATTCAATTCAAATTTAAATTGAAAACCACAACCGCTTTTAGTTCGGCAACTGCTTTTAGTGTCCGCTAGTCGAAATTACATAAAATCTTCAAATACCAACCGTGAATTCTTAGTTCGTTTAAGATAAAGTCTTTGAAGCCTCGCACCAAAATCATTCCGACAACGACCTAGCCCATTGATGTAAAGCTAAAATGTAAGGCAATGAAGTCCTTCTTAACTATTAAGGGGGAGTGCGGGCAATAGTTACACCACAATCGGCTATGGCTAGCGACTAAATTAAGCTGCTTAAAATAATCTGTCAAATCATCAAAAGCTCACCAAGACAGAGTGTGCAGATTTAATATTAAATATTGCTGATAAGTAAGAGGTGCTGCCAGTAAATACCTGTGTGAGGCCTGGGCAACTCGTAAATAATAAGAAAATTAGTTTTCTTTCGGGGCTGTACCTACTAAAAATCGGGAGCCGTTCGGGGTTCGCGTTCACCAAAACCCCATTCGAATCCGTTCTAATTAGTGTAATGCACTACATTTGATCAGCTTGAGTTTACAAATTTAGTGATACTATTTAAAGGCGTCATCTTAAAAGCTTAATTTAAAGGTCTTATTAGTATTAAAGGATTTTTTTCTAATTAAAAAACTGACAAAATATAGTTTGCTAAAATTGTTTATTTTTACGAATTTAGGTAGAAAATTGATGCTCTATTATTTTAAAACTATTTTCTTTAAATTTATTTGGCAAAACGAAGAGAATTGTGCTGCCCCAAAAACTATGCTATATTTTTTATTGAATTTAAGAACTTCGCCTGACAATTAAAACGAACTGGCAAATTTCGCAGTTTTCATTCGCTAACCAAAGAACCGACAACCGATCTGCCATATAAATGCACACAAACGTACAATAAATAAGAACTCGCAGAATGTACGTGGGTGGAGCACCGACTTATGTAATAGTTCCTTTTTTTTTTTGTTGTACATGTTGAACTATGTTTTGCTTTTGTTTTTCGGTTTTTTTTTGTTGGTTAGAAGGGGAAATGTGTGAGCAGGATGGATGCGTGCAACATGTTCGATGCGGCACGCACTTTTGTTGCAGGCTGCAGGGCGCCAAAAAAGTTAACTGTGGCCGAGTTTGTTCTGTAAACAGCGCAGGCGGCTCTCTTCCTTACAGTGCACTGCAGTGGGCGAGAGAGCGACAAAGCAAGAGAGAGAGAGAGAGAACCAGGAAAAGAGAGTCAAAACGCCGGTCACGTGGCATTGTTGCATTTCCTGTTTATCTTTTGTGTGTGTGTGTGATAAGCTTGCAACGAAACTATTAATCAAAACAGAATCAAAAAGTTGCGCCTCTGTGTGTGTGTGGGAGAGAAACACGTGCCGGCTACTTAACAGTACGTCCTTAACAGAGCACTGCTAGTGTTCGTCCGTTGACAACAAGCACCAAAGCAATACGAAAAATTTTCCATTGGGATTCGCGGCACATTTAGATTCTAATTACAGATTAAATCAGGAGGAATGCACAGAGTGATTTGCTGTAAAATTGACCGATTCTTAAAGGATTGTGTGAGATGAATGAAATTTAATTTGGGAACTAATTGGAGCGAGAATTGGATTTTACATTTCGGTATGGCCAACTGGCAGTGTGATTTGGTAGGGTTTGAGTTTATTATTGAAGGTTTTATTAAAGATTTGCTTTATTTGTTTTGTTAACAGTGGCTACAAAAAATTATTAGTGAGCAGAGGGCGGGGAGGGAGGAAGAGGAGGCGAAAAGGTCAAGACTGTTTCTAAAAAGCGTAAAACTAAAATTTATTTTAATTTACCTTGTCTTGAGTACCAATTCAGGACCTTTGGGGGGACTTGAACATAAAAAAGTTGGCATCTAAGCGCGCACACGGCCCTCCCTAAACTATTTTGTTATATCGAAAAACATCGAATTTAACAAACTTTTATTAACTCGAACTCGGTTCCCTTGGACTGAAATTAGATGTGACTGACGTTTTAGACCACTAAATAAATGCTTGCTTGTAATTCTCAAGTTCTAGTTCCACACTCAGATGATATAAATACCGCAAAAGTGTTAGCAGTTTGAAATCAAAGGGACGCATAATATTAGACGTTGAAATTGGTGAAATCATTAAATCAACAAATTTTAGCCAAAATCGAAAAATGTTACATTTACTTTACATTGGGCGTGTTCACCAGCACAAATCGATAACGAAAAAAACGATGGATCTAGTTCGATTGTTGAGTTGCACGAATGTGAAGTGCAATTATGATTCCTAATTTTTGTGATTTTCATTAAAATCAAAACGATAGCTTTCAAGCAAACCTTAAAATTTCATCAAAGCGTTCAACATAACCAATTAACTTTTTTTGATGGATGATTTTTGATGTTTGATGTATGCTGGTGAACAAGGCCATTGTGTAATTTTGATTTTAAAACTCAATGGGGGGATCTTACTTGCAACCTCGACTTGAAACTTCTTCTTTCCGCACATCAACAAAAAATTAGTTCCATTTCGCAGGCTCATGTCAAATATGTAAAATTTTCTAATGGAAATCATAGTAAAACCTAGTTCAACTTAAAGCTAGCTTTTCCGGAATGTAAAAGGTAACCCTCGCCAAGGTAAATATAATTTCGATGCCATTAATTTGTGTTTAATTGTACCCAATCCTAATGCCTGCTAAATTTTGCATTACCTGGACATCCCTAGTTACCATTTGAATTGATTTCCCCCCTGGCTTTTGAATTTCAATCCATTTGATTAAAGTTTCAAATGTATTTCGCCTTAAGCTTGTTTGCCCAACACTTGGCACGCACTCCTCGCTGGTATATAAAAATGTCCTTGTACTTTTACATAATACCAAAGCGAAAGCCGGGCCATAAGAGCTGAACAAAAAAAAAATGCACTGCTGCTGACCCGAACAGAGCTCTGTTTGCGGTCAACTGATAAGAGCCGGCAAATGGAACAGCTGTTTCATAACATAACATTCAAAGAGACAGCGAGAGAGAGAGAGAGAGAGAGCGTGCTGCTGTGTAAGCTGCAACTGTAAAGCACCTTGTAGCTGACGTTGACGAGGGAACTAAGCCAAATTGCACATCGTTATCCTTGCTGCTGTGTGGGTTGCAACACGAGTGACTGTGACTTCCACTGCCACTGTGCGTTGGCCATGTCCTGCGCCTTGCAACTACAACAGCAACAGCTACACAACCCTTCGCCTTCGACCGACTTCGTGTAGTTTGCTCGTCCGACGTTCATTATATGCACATGTATGTAGAGACGTCATCTATGTGTTGGCTGCGGCTACTGCTGCGCTTTCTTGTCACAGGCAGCGTAGTTGCAACAATCGCAGTTTGCACATTCACCAGCATTCAGTTGTACGCGGCTGCTCCTTCAGTAAGGACGCGCAGCACTGCCTTCAGTCAGCTCCAGTAGCCACCAGCAGTACAACGACCAGTTAGTTCAGAACACTCAAAAAGAAAAACTCTAGATTGAGCGGCCAGACTCAAAAATAAAAGACATCCTGCCGCAGTTCCGATCCCCACGCCCGAACAGTGTAGCCGGCTAGTAACGCTGTAAACTTTACAGCCGCCATTACATAAATGCTAAGACTCTGCTAAGTTGGCTTGTTCAGATTGGCCCCGGGGCTAGTGAATCAAAATTGCTAATTGATAGGGCCAGTTCAAGATAAGCGTAGTTTTTTTTTTCAAGTGCTTGTGTGTAAGAACAATTTGTGGTACGTTTATTGTCTGTTCGTGCTTTGTGAAACGCTCTAGAGACACTAACGACAAACTAATCCATATTAACTTGTTGTTCCCTGTGCAACCACTGAGCGAGTGCATTTTCATTAAAGTCAACAAGTTGCCGCAACGATACAGAGAAGAAGGTAAGTGGGATATGACAAGAAAATATATTTACTTCTTGAGTGGGAATGCATTGTGTGTAATATTGTATGATGCGTTCAGATAAATTAAATGGCCACCTCGCCTGAATCCAATGAATAAATAATCCAATAATTGATTTAAAGCCAAGTGAGCTAAGCGAAATATGAAAAGCTGAGACGATGGAAATTAAACGAGGACGGCAAACCCGCACCAAAAATGTACACCATTTTATTTGGGCTTTAAATTTTGCATAATCGTGTTGGGGCTGAAAACACCTAATAAGACTGTTCAATTCAAAAGAATTAAATTAAAAATATTTATGATTCGGTATATCGCTTAAAAATATGTACTTAAGTGTCAAGCAGCAACTGCTAAACAATCCTTACTTATTGCTACACTCGGAAAAACGGCAGTCAGAGTTTTAGTGCGATCGGGAAGGCATTCGCACGGTTTTACTTATTCATAATATTTTCAAAGTCTATTTTGTATTATACGAAACAATCAAACATTCAAAACGGACCTTTGCGATTATTGAAATAAGAACAATAATTCTTAAATGAAAATTTTTCGTACTGACAGTTGTACTTGTTACTTATTTTGAGCTTAGAATTTATTGTATTAGATATCAACGAAGAATAATACTGTGCAACACTAAAAAGTTGATACGAGTCGAGACCAACAAATTTTGAAAAGTCTGGTGGTATGATACATAGTTAAACTCAAAATTACAAAAAAACAAAAAACTCAAGTTTTCCCCTCTTTTTACTGTTTTTCAACTTTTTCTTAAAAACTGTAACGAGTTTGACTAAGTTATGAGGGACAAAAACGTTGCTTAGAATTAAATAAACAAATGTTTGAAACACTCCAACTTCATTCGATTGGTCCTTCATATAGTAACGGGCCTTTTAGCACGTATGACTTCAACCAAAACTCGAAAAATTAAAATTTTTGGTGGCAATTGGCTGTCACAATCAAAAATTTCGATTGTTGTGTATTAAACAATAAAATTGTGAAAAAATCGAACTTAAAAATTGTAACTAAAGAAATTTAATTCTTTTAATTTTTCACCGAAAATATTCGTTTTTTTCGAGTTTTTATGACAGTTTTTTGACATGCTTTTGGGCTTTTCACTATATGAAAGAGTAATTAAATGAAGTTTGTTCGTACTAACGTTTTGTGTATTTTGGTCTAAGCTATAACTTCGTCCTGTATTACTTGTCCAAATTTGTAGCGAATTTGATCTTGAATTAAGTTGAAAAACTGTAAAAAAGTGGCGAAAACTTGGTTTTTTTTGGACAACTTTTGTAATTTTGAGCTTGAAGATGTATTTTTTTGATTTGCTACAAGAGCAACAACATTGCTAAAAACATGAAAGCAATAAGGTGTGCAAAATAAGTCACCTTACAATCATATATTCCTTGATATAAACTAAAGCAGAAAAATATTTTCCAATTTTTTTATTTTTTCTTTTAACTTAATGAAATAACAATTCAAACCAGTCTTTGAAAAATTTATGTGATCATAATACAACTTTTTAAAATTATATTTATAATTTACAGAACGAAATAAGTGAACTTATAATTCCAGAATATAGAGATTTTTATAGGTTAATTTAAAATAAATTTAGTGCCTAAATATGTCCTCCATTACTGTTAATAACCTTCTATATACGTCCTGGCATTGAATTAATTAAGTTTTGAAGAATTAATGTATCCAAATTGGCCCATTCTGCGATAATTGATTCTTTAAGTTCTCTTAAGGTGTTTAATTGCCTTCCATGCATGTAGACTTTGTTGGAAATGATGCCCCAAAGGTTTTCAATTGGATTGAGATCGGGACTTTTGCAGGCCACATCAAAACCGGTATTTGCTTTTCTTCAAAAATTGTTTTGTGCGTTTTGAAACGTGGATAGCAGCATTGTCTTCTTGAAAGTCCAAGAGTCTCCGAAATATTCACCCCCAAAATTAACAAGAACTTCGTCAAATAGCTCGACATATTTTTCCGAGTTCATTTTATGTGCCACAAAGCATATTGGACTCTTTCCAGCAAAGCCAAATGAAGCCCACACCAAGAGTGAACCTCCTTGAAAATTGCGTGACACTCTTACTTGCTTTGGGGTCCTTATATCCAGATAATAATACTGATAGCCATCTGGGCCATCCAAATTAAATTTTTTTTCATCACTAAAGATGATGTTTTGCCACTCTAAGTCCCAAAAACTTATGCATCTCAGCAAAGTGCATACGGGCAACTTTGTGTCGAGGAAGAGTTGACATTTGACAGACCTTTTTCATATGAAACGAATTGATCGGCACGTAAAAATTTGTTGCACACGTCGCTTGAATACTGGGAGAGCCAGTTCGTGGCAAATTTGAGCTGCACTTTGGTTTTCTTTAATTGCCAAACTCTTAATTCTTCTCTTATCACGTTCTTGCAGCAATGGCGGGCGACCAGAACGAGGTTTTGTTCCGTGATTTTCAGATCTTTAAATACTTTTGAATTGTAAAAATAGCTTCTTTCCATTTTAGAAGCAATTTCCTGTAGAGTCATCCCCATTTCGCGATATGCTGATATTTTAGCTCGCTCTTCATTAGAAAGGTATCGGCTTTTAAACATTCCTACTGAATTGAAGTTGAATAACAAATTAAATTTGCTGATTATGAGACAAAAACTTACTTTATTTATTGTCTTCAACTTAATTCGAAAAATCTTCATTAAATTTAAGCCTGAATGCACGTGTGCGAAGTCAGAAACTGATAATGTAAGCTCAATTATTTCGTTTTGTTTTGCGAGGCGCATGAGCTTTTTTAGTAAAAAAATAACGGCACCTTATTGAGTCTTGTGCTTAACATTGTTATTGAAAGCATGGGAATTGTCTCAGACGAAACTAAGCAAAAAAAGAAATTGAAAAAATTATTAGCAAAGCTCCGGCAGCAGATCATAAGGTGACTTATTTCGCATACCTTATTCAAAGTTGTTTACGAGATATGAAGTCGGTAATCCTACACTGAAGCTGCACAGGTCAAAGTGCAATATAAAAGAAACTCCAGCTAATCAGACCAAACCCAGACAGGGTATCTATACCAGGGCTGCAAACTTCCTAAAAATCGGAAGAGGTTCACTCCGGGGTTCGAACCCGCAAAACATTTTGGGTTCGGGTTCACGGAGCGGGTTCAGAAGGTCGCTAAACGAAGGTTCAGGAATAATTTTGTTTTATCGCTAGTTCAGACAACATTAAATTGGAAATTACTTAAAAATTTTAAGCGCGCGCGCACACATGTGACTGAATGATGAACTGACGGCAGAACTTAAGGCTGATCTTGACATACATATAACACCGCTCCGATCATGCTAGGTATCTTTTAAAATCTTTAAAAATCAGTTGTAAGCACAATGACAGTTTTTCCAAAGTTTTAATAAATTCGAATTTTGAAGCAATCTTTAAATACCCAGAAAAGAATCAATGAAGTCGTTCACCAATTTGATATTTGTCACTTTTACATTATTTTTTTGCTACTTAGAAAGATTTGATTTCATCAGAAGATTAATATGCAGAATCGTTCATGCTTTTATTTATAAGTTCCTTTTGAACATCAACACGTTTATAAACTTGAATCCCGAGATTCAGTTGAAGAAATTGGGATTGAATTTACAATGTGAGTACGTTTTTCTAAGCACTGTATAATATGCACCAATATTTATACTTACAAAAACCTACATGAGTTCATTTACGTGAAATGGAAATTTGTAGATTCTAGAACAAATTTAGTAGAAACATATTTTTGAACCGAACCCTTTTCGACTTTTTTACTCCGGTTCGGGTTCAGGTTCGGCTGGAAAAATTTATTCTGCTCCGGTTCGGGTTCGGTTCGGGCTCCCCAAAAATGACGGAGACTACGACTCCGGAGCGGTTCAACTCCCAACCGGTTTTCAGCCCTGTTCTATACTAACATCACACATCGCAAAATGTGCTGGTCGCGACTCGCCCTAGTCTAGCACAAGAAAACTTTTGGGCTGATTTTAGTGCGTTTGGCATGATGGATATGGGCATTTCCAATCTGAAGTAACGAGACATGTGTGCCAAAAAATTAAAACAAAAAAGATATGCAAAACTTTTATTTTAAAATATATTTTTTTTTATTTGCGTAGCAATGAGAAAAAATGACACCAAATCATAAGGACCAGAGTTGCGATTTTAGCTATTTAGTTGCTAGATCCAGCAAATTGAAAACAGCTTAAGTATTTATTTTTCGAAAATGCAATTTTTACATATCGTTTGGCTACTCTGAGGGAAAAATGATCTGAAATTGTAATATCTACACATTGAATTTAATATTTTTTAGCATTGATTCAGCGTTAAATATGGAAATCGTAAATGTGAAGTGTGTACTATTTATTTTTTTTTTTAAATTTGAAAACAATCTATACATAAATTTGTAGAAAAAATGTATAAGGGGCTATCTCCGCAACGCGTGCACCAAATTGCATGTACACCAATTTTGATATGATAGCCAGAGTAAAAAATTAAAATAACAATTTTCACTTTTCAATAAATAGATTCCTCAAAAATTAAAAATTAGTCAAAAAAATCTCGAATTTGGGCCAAAAGTGTGTGTTTGAACGCCTATTTCATTTCATTTTGTGTCATTCTCTAGAATGGAACATTTTATGATAGACAAATCAAACATTAAATTTATTCAATAAGCAGCGAAACGCGCAAAATATAAATGTATATGAAAATATTAAAATTATTTTATAAATATTTAATCATAAAATGTGATTATATTTAAATCAAGGAGCAAATTAGTAGATTTTAATACATTGTAAAATTAAATATGATTGTATTAGTTTTTACTATGCCATTATTCCCTGAGCTATTTGTTGCTTTTGAGTCGTAGTGCGAAATATGCAATATAACTTCCAATCAGTAAAACAAAAATAAGCAGTGATGGGCTTAATCATAAGAATTAGTTCCAAATCAGGTCTTATTTTGGTTCAATGAATCCGTTGAACTTGATGAGAAATAAACTGCTCAACACATTTCAGCTGATGACGTTAAATGTAATTTTAGGCAAGGCTGCCTACCCAATAATTGTTCTTAGCTCCTTAGGTCAATGGGTATTGTTCGGAAATTTTAGGTTCGAGCTTTTTGGGTTAGGGGTTTGGTTCGATCTTAAGTGACTAATTTTCAAAATAATATTCCGATTTTTTTTTACTTTTGATCAGATAAAACAAGTTTAAAGGCTTCATCAACTAAAAATTCATTCGATGGAACTGATGAGACAGTAAGCGCAATAGCTTTAAATTATTTGATGTTTCATTTAGTCTGTTCTCTATTCCACAAGTTTACAAAAAAAGGCCAACTTTTGCAACTAAAAATAATCCAACATTGGGCCAAATCAGTTTGTTTTGAGGTAATCTAGCCAACTATAAAGGAAATTTCGAAATCCCAGACTTTAGGCCGCACCCTTTCCCTTATCGGGCTACACCCTTGCTTGTCAAATTCATGGAATTTCATGGGGAAATGCAGGCCTACTAGATAACATGGGTCATGTGTCGATCAGTGTGAAGGCAGCCTATTACTTGTTCAGAAATGTATCACGTTTAAGATCTGAGCTATTTGATATATTCATTAAACCCTTTGAGGTATTTGAGTTGAGCATGATTGATCTGGTTGATAATTTTTTATAGATCATATAGCTCATGGCTTATGGCATGAGCAATGGTTCAATCAAAGATATTAGAATATGAAGATGAGTAACGCCATACGATTTTTTTGCACACGCCTTTTCGGAGCTGGCTTTTCAACTGGCTTGTGGCTCTCTTAAAAAGACAGAGAGAGAGCGACAGCCGACGACTGTAAGTATGCTTACGTATTCACAAGCATTACTCACACAAGCAAGTGCATTCTATTTTTAGATTTTTACGCTCTCAACTTTGTGTGAGCGAAGAGAGCGCGATTTTCGTCGCCACCAAAAAAATAGCTGCATAGTGCAAAACCAATATATGGCCGTTCGGCATCTTAGAGATTATATTGGTCTTTGATTCAATGATTCACTAATTTTTTGAGCAATTATTAGAAGTTCATAGATAGTTTAAATCAGAAACAAAGTCAATAAGAACTTTAATTCAATTCATGCAGGGCTCTACTAGAAAGTTATGAAAGTTTAAACAAAACCAGTAAAATTAACAGTTTTGTCGATTGTGTTTTTAACAACCTGCATTACATTCCGTGTGTTTTCAAAGCTTACCGCTATGGTTATTATTTATTTTTACTAACTATATGAAAAGTGAATATTCATGTTGTCATGAAGTTTGCCACGCATTACAGGAATAAAGATAGATATCAACATCTATATATAATTTTTTTGATCAGCACCACCTAGGAAGTCGATCTAACTATGTCTGTGTGTCCGTCTGTCACATTACACAATGAAACTGTTGAAAGGAATAAGACATTGATTGGAAATTTGTCATGAGAAAGTTAATAGATAAGTGTGTGTTCGAAGATGGAAAAAATTGGACCACCCCACACCGACCTTCCATACAAAACGACCTTAAATTCGTAAACCCTTGGAGAGGGTATATTATAAATGTTCGGATGTTTGTAACGCATAGAAGGAAGCATCTCCGGCCACTTAAAGTATATATATTCTAGATCAGCGTGACGAGCTGAGTTAATATAGCCATGTCCGTCTGTCCTTCTGTTTATATGCAATCTCACTGTCAGTTTTAAAGCTATCTTTACCAAACTTTGCACGAAGTCTTTTGGTACAAATACACTGCAAATTTGTTGGAACCGACCGGATCGGATGACTGGAGAATATAGCTGTCATAGATACGATTTTGTCTTCAATGCAATCAACCCCAAACCTAGTATGAAAGTCGGAGAACTATATAGTAGCTGCCCTACAAAAGCTAGTTCTGAAAAAAGTCTTAGTAAGAAAATCTTGTTTGGTTTCAATGCTATCGCTCCCAAATTTGTTACTCATTTAAATTATGTGCCACCACACAAATCTGTCAAGTTTGATCCAAATCGGATTACTATAGCATATAGCTGCCACAGGAGCGATCGGTCAAAAATGTAGTTCTAGTTAGAACAACTTTTTGTTTTCAGTGAAATCAGAAATCTCTAGAGATTTTGCCGACGGTTGGTTTGTAAGTCTCCAAAAAAATCGTTGGTGCCACAGAACTTCTAGAGATTTCATTTTCTAATTAGAAAATCTAGTTGGAACACCAGATGCTCCATTTGATGTGCCATCTCTAAAAACAGGGCTGAATCTCTCGCCAAAAATTTCCCTTATTTTAGATGTGGGTTAATTTAATGATTAACTGAAATATTTTGATTGTGTTATATGTTTTATGATGCATTTTTAAATAATAATTCAACTTTAAGTCGCATTCTCCATCAATATAATGCAAAATTTAAAAATTTGTTGGCGCCGAACATGAAGAGTTAGTTTCTACCAGAAAAGAGCTTTGCAAAATCTCCTAACAAAACATTAGAGGTTTGAAACCAACCAAAAGAAATTTCTGTGGCACCTAAGAATTGGAATTCGGTTGGAATTTGGTTGGAAGAGGTTTCTGTGGCACCCCCGTATACTTTCCAGTTACACTTATTATCTGTTTGAACACAATTTTAGATAGTTTGATCAAAATCGGATGAATATGTCGTATAGCTGCCATATACACAGAAAAAATAAGATTCATATCAATTCGATATGAGCTGGTTAATTTGACATTTTGTCAAATATCGTTTTTTCCATATCATTTTTAAACAATAACGTTTCATTTTAGCCATAAATAATATGTATTTGCCAAACGATATTAGAAATGATTAACGACGGAATTTTTTATTTTCGAAACTCCCACCCGACAATTTCTCGTATGTATCCGGACATACGAGAATTACGATAGTTTCTCCTTTAATCGAAATCCGTTTTACTTAAGAGATGCGGGTTTCAAACGGACTTTGTAGCTATTTTTCTCTATTTGTGACAGCAGCAAAGAAAGAAAAGGAAACAGAAAAAAAGCACAGAAACTCAGCTGCGACGCCGGCGTCAGGTCATTTGTAAAAAATATTGCTTGAAAAGGTTCGTTCGGTGATTGTCCGTTTGTTTGTGTTTAATAAAATTGTGACAATATGCCAATAAAAAGAAAAAAGACGCCTGTATATTGGCGAGTTCAAACATTTTAATAACGAAACAAATCCGTTTTTAAAACGTTTTCGCTATCGAGAAAGTGTCGAGAACGGATCCGAAAACGTGTATCGAGAACTTACGTTATGCTGCCGCAAACTGAGCGACAGGTAATACTTTTTCGGGCCGAAAACGGAATACATTCTCGATAGTTTTGTTAGAGAAACCTTCGAGAAAATGTCGAAAACGGATCCGTTTTCGATACCGATTGTCGGGTGGGCTCTCACAATGGGAAAGGAATGTATAGAAAACGCGAAAATGAAAGAGACAGATAGAGTTCAAATCAAAACTTCAAGCAACGTAAAGGAATGTATAAGTATGCTCACAGCCATGTGTCCAGATGCATGCCTGATAGCTTAGTGCAAAATTATATTCGAGTCCGTGGGTCAGACCATGTTTATTATATGTTTTCAGGGTCGCTGAATCCGAATCCGAGGTCTAAAAAACTCCAGAATGTCAGGGTTACGACATAACCTCAAAAACTTGATAAAATTTTTATTTTCCGAGTTCTGGGCTCAGATCATGTTTACCATATGTTTTTGGGGTCGCTGAATCCGAATCCGTCGTTTAAAAAATCCCAGCATGTCAGGTTGTTGACGTAACCTTTAAAATATCCCGTTATCTAGGCTATTTAACGCTTCAACGTTTTGACTTTAGCCGTATATTGAACAAAACTCAGTTCAACCCATAAACCCTATTTACTCCACAAAACAAAGTTATATAGGACCGTCGGCATCAGCGCTACCCGATGTACACCGCGAGGAGGTTGCACGATCGGATTTTGTACATCATATAGCCCTTATAAGGGCTTTTAGCAACAAAAATTTGGATTTGTGGAATGATTACCAAGAATAAATAAATGATTAGATAAATGAATTGTATACATCTACAATATTAAAAATGATGTGTAGAATTCTTAACTACTAGAATAAATAACTAGTTCCATGACTACAATAGGAATCGAATGACTTAAGTATACGAACTCAAAAATTAATCGATTGGAATAGACGATCTAAAAACCAGACGCATAAATCAAACAGCAGACTCTTGTTTGCTACTATAGCGGGTTCTTTTCTCATCAAAAGATCTATGCAGTGATTTACGCTTTCTATCTTCTTTCGGTGTATCTCGCTTCAACATCCAACAGAAATCTGCCATCATATTTTCATCCCACCTCCCTTGATATCGAGTTTCCATAACTTTTATATCTTGGTGAAAGCGTTCACCTTGCTCTTCACTAAAATCACCTAGATTATTTGGAAATTTGTCTACATGTGCATGCAAAAAATGTAATTTCAAATTCATCAGGCATCCTAGCTTTCTAAAATCTTCAACCATTTTGCCAACAATCTTTTTATACTTTGGACTTTTGTTATTTCCTAAAAAGTTCTGTGCCACGTCTTTAAAACTAAGCCAGGCTGCTTTCTCAAGTCGATTCATTGTACGAATGAAATTTATATCTTTGAACATACTTCGAATTTGTGGACCGTCGAATACTCCTTCTTTCAACTTAGCCTCAGAAAGTTTCGGAAATTTGGATTGAAGGTATTGAAAACATGCCCCTGATTTATCAAGGGCTTTGACGAATTGTTTCATGAGACCAAGCTTTATATGCAACGGAGGAATGAGAATTTTCGATGGATCCACAAGAGACTCATTGATGATGTTATTAGAACCTGGAGTTAGCGATGATCTTACTGGCCATTGTTTCGTCTTGCTGTAGTGATTTTCTCTATTTCTACTATCCCACAAACACAAATAGCAAGGATATTTAGTGAATCCTGACTGTTGTCCAAGCAGCATGGTTATTATTTTTAAATCTCCGCATATTAGCCATAAATGCTTTTCATATTGAATTTTCTGTAAAAGTGTTTGCATATTCTCATATTTCTCTTCCATGACAGTAGAATGAGCAATCGGTACAGGAGCATAAACGTTCGTGTTGTGAAGTAATACCGCCTTTATACTTCGTTTCGAAGAGTCTATAAAGAGTCGCCAATCAGAAGCTTTGTAAGAATTCTCTTTTAGCTGATTTATGAGACCCTCGACATCGGTACAAAATACTAAAGATAAATCTTTCTCCTTCGTGAAAAATTTACGGAATTCGAAGTCTCGGTCTCGATAAGTAGAAACTTTTGTTTTAGGTTCTAGAAGATTTTTCTTTTTCAGAAATGAAGCCAAAAGCTCAGAACCATCTTTTGGCAAACCTAAATCTCTAACGAGATCATTTAACTCAAACTGCGATACCAATGAAGGAATTGAAGGTACTTTTTCATTTGACGTGTACTCTGAGTCCCTGCTATTGTTGTCGTCGCTCGAAAAATCACTTTCATCATCTAGTTCTCCGGATTCGATACCTTCGGTAACACGATCAATATTGGATTGGCATTTAACTTGATCAACTATAACAGGAGCCGTCATTGATGGAGCATTGTTATACACAATTTTTTGTTTGTTTTTTATGTTGATGCCTTTAATATCATTCAAGCAAAAGTAACAGTCCTCTGCACTACTAGGTTTTCTCCAAATTGCTGGAGTGATGAATTTGATGTTCTCTTCATTTTTGTTCGCCTTCCATCGATACAACATCTTTTTGCACATGTTGCAAATGACATGCGGAACCCAGCTATTATGTTGATCCATCTTTGAATTGAACTTTTTTTCGTATAAGTTGCAAATATTATCGTCAATCGTTTTTTGCAAAGATGTCACTTCATATTTGGAACAAACGTAACAAAAATTGTCATGATTCGCATGACAATCATGTGATTGCAGAACCTCGCGCCGCTTTCTTGTAGCATTAAATTCCACATTAGCCAAGTCACCAACTAATGTGAAACTGCGGTCGCTTGATGACGACGCCTGTGGGCCCGCTTTCTCACCCTGACCAGCCGCCGATACTGAGGATCCGACTCTCTGCATCGTAAAACGCTTGCGTGCGCCTGCCATGACGGCATGAAAGACGTAATCCAGGGACTTAGCCGGATCACAGGCACACTCCGTTGCCCGCCGTCACCGCGAGGAGGTGCCCTGGATGCAGACACACGTCGTAGGTCGGATGAATAAATTTTGCGAGTTTCTTTGTAAATCAAAATCCTGACGTGCTGGAGTTTTTTAGACAACGGATTCGGATTCAGCGACCCCAAAAACATATGGTAAACATGATCTGAGCCCAGAACTCGGAAAATAAAAATTTTATCAAGTTTTTGAGGTTATGTCGTAACCCTGACATTCTGGAGTTTTTTAGACCTCGGATTCGGATTCAGCGACCCTGAAAACATATAATAAACATGGTCTGACCCACGGACTCGAATATAATTTTGTATGAGGTTTTTTGAGGTTATGTCAGAACCCTGACGTGCTGGGGTTTTTTGGACCTCGGATTCGGATTCAGCGACCCCGAAAACATATAGTAAACATGGTCTGACCTCCAGACCCGAAAAAATATTTTTTTTTGTGTGGCTGTGTTATCTTTTGT
>JAEIFU010002745.1:0-38627 GCA_018904235.1 Lordiphosa stackelbergi
GTCTTAGTAAGAAAAACTTTTTTGTTTTCAATGCTATCGCTCCCAAACTTGTTACTGATGAATTATATATGTTACCACAAAATTCTGTCAAGTTTGATCCGAATCGGATGACTATAGCTTATAGCTGCCATAGGAAAGATCAGTCCAAAAAGCAGTTCTAGTGAGAAAAACTTTTTTGTTTTCAATGTTAGCGAGTTTATACTTTCCAGTTATGAATATTAACTGTTTTCACATAATTTTGGAGAGTTTGATCAAAATCAGATGAAGAATCAAATGAAATATTTCAAGGGAATATACATTTTTTGTCGATACTTTCGATTGGGGTTCAGAACAATCGTTTTGTTGGTATTCCGACACTACGCTGTACCTGGAAATCGAAAGCACCCAAATCAGTTAGATATAAAGTCTTCCAATCTTGAATTATCGCACCAAGGCCAACTAATAATTTCGAATCTGCGCAATGCGCTACCTTTAGTTATTGCATTACGAATGAAAAATCAGTGAAATATGGATGAAATCTTATTAAATTTGAAACCTAATTCACACTGGTCGCAGCATTGTGGAAGTGGCGAATTCTCTGATTCAGAAGCCATACAAAATAGTCATTAGCTATGTAATGTCAGCTGTATCTGATGCTGCGGGTTTAGTGCGAAGCAAGTGTGTCGATACAATCTAGGAAATATGTATATGGTTAGGCCAGGGGTCGGCGCGTCAACACAGAGAGGATAAGCTCGTCGCGGCGCTGCTTCGCCAGCCATAACGCAGGGCAAAATGAACTTTGTGTCAGTGGCTGCACCAAAATGTGCATGTGTTATTTGCCGACTCCTAGTTTCTACCATGGCACAAAAATCTCGCAGCTTTGACTTGAGCAGCTTTTTTTTTTTGGAAGCTGCGACCAGTGTGAGTACGGTTTAAGGGGTGTACAGGAGCAAAATATAATACAAAAATTGAACAAATATTTAACATTCCTCTTAAAGACTAAACTAAGTGTCAAGTACACCCTGTACACCCCTTAAACCACACAATTTTTGAAAGCAAACACTGAACTCAATTCGAGAGATGTAAATAAAACTTTTGCCGAGCAAACACGAACGTAACCCTCCTACTGCCGCTTTTAACTAATGGAAAATGCTCGCACACAATTGCAAGAATCTCCTAAGCTAAGCAACACGTGTCTGTTTCTGCATCTAAAGCCTGGAACAATGATTTTGTTATAACATTATTGATTTGATTGACTACCGACTAACAACTTTTACATAGTGCACAAAATGTTTCCCAAGTTCAAGCACCACAAACATACATACATACTACACATAGCTGCTACATAGCTAGGAATCAATATGTATATATACATATTTCTATACCATATACTTTTACATTACTTAATGCTAAATGCTTTAGAGCTAATGCCGCTACAAATAAACTGAGATCCAATCGACCAAACTAAATTCAAATGTTGGCATGCAAACTAAACTGTAAACTGTCCTGATGAGATGCAATTTTAAACAAACTTTTAGATATTTGGTTTTTCAGTTGTATGATTTTTATTAGTACTCGCAAGAGAATCGAACTCGAAACTCACTTGTTCCGTCCACCATATTTTATCTACAAATTGGCGCACACATCTACCAAACAATTTTCATAATAATCTAACAAAAATATTAACAATATAATAGCGGTAATACTTAGAATTTTTCTTCCAAAAACCTAGTGAGTTGTAAAAATGTTTGCGCATGTTTTTACCGTAAAAAAAAACCAAAAAAACAAACAAAAAATACAACAAAAAAAACTCTCCTTTAAGCTACTCAAGTAAGCATCAAGCAGTACACCACCTTAGCAGCTTTACACACATCTCAAAATGCTCTCTACATACACCCAACCCCTAATCCCCACCGCCCCTACTTAGTATATATACTTACTTTTGATTTATGCTCCTTGTAACCTAATTACTTACCTACTTAATTACATTTTCAATTACTCTAAAAATAATTCTTACATTCCATTTTTTAATGCTTAATATACCAAATGTTACCATAAAAAAAACAAATCAATTACTCACCACCACTCACCCAACTTGAACTACAACTTTGTCAACCAACAACAACAACAACAACAACAACATATCAAAATTCGAATGAAACGAAAACCCGGCACACAGAAACAATCGTTCTTTAATTGCCTACTCGATATGGCCGCCCTTGACAAAGGAGGATCGCGACAGGGCTCCATATGTTTCGAGCCGAACGGGGAAGGAGCCGCCAACTCACAAACACATTTGTTAGCGAGCACGCACCACCACCCAAACGGTGAGGCCGAACACAACAGTTTGGCCACACTAGCACGGCGGAGTACGATCAGAAAGCGGTCAGTTAGGTAATTTTTGCAAATGCCATCATCACATAACCACTTAACCCGTACAAAGTTCAATGTACTAACTGCATACCAACCTAACTCTACAACCTTCTACTTACCTACAAAACTAATGCCAAACAAATGCCATTAAAACACACACACATTTAAGCTTTATTGTCATCATCATGTTACAATGCTCATACGATCAATCAAAAGCCCATTTAATGCCCTTTAGGTTTCATTTGTAGATTCTGTTTTGGCTAGGTCGAAATGCGTAGGAGAAAACCTGTGCCAAAAAGTGTTTGCACTGCAGGAAGGGAAGACGGCAAGACTCTGGAATCACAGGGAATTCTGAGCTTAAATTTTTGATGAGAACGTCAATCTTGCCGGTGCACATTGCGGCTACAATAGCCTCAATTCGCGTAACACCAGTACTCCACATTATTGTTTCTTATTTAACAACCGAAATATTTACTAGAAACAATTTATATGGCAGAACAACTTCTGTGAAATTTAATGGACCTATCTCTAGTCTAGAACAGGGTTCCCCAAGCAGAGAACGCGAAAACGTGACTGTGTCTCTCTCTAACACACAATGAAGGTTGACTTCGGCAAGCAATCGGTAAGAATTGGCAAGTAAGTTCGTGCCCCCTGGGCTATCGTTGGGGAACTCTGGTCTAGAAAAGAGTTTGTTCAAAGCTTTAGGAAAGAGGCGAGATGTGTGATATGTGGCTTCAATTTTTTCTCATCTTATCGGTAGACAATCGCCTAAAATCATAAATGCAATTCATCTGAAAGTGGGTTAAAAGACCATATCACTCTGGGGTTCGAGCCCGTACAACGTTAACACTCAGAAAAAATATTACCCAAAACGGTTAAAAATTACCTGAAATTGATGAACACACGATATAAGGTCAATGAAACCAGGTTCAGACGCAACATCATGCACCTGCAGAACTCGCAAAAAAATGTCAACACTTTCAGCCTGTCTCCAAAAATTGTTCTGTTACCGACATAACGAAAGGGAGAGGGAGAAAAAGGCACATTCAATTCTGTTTTAGCTCAAGCAAAGAGCGTTGATTTCGTTTATGTTTTGCTTGTGTCTTTCACTGACCGTTTTGCCGAGAGCAGACTTCCAAAGTGTCTTTTGCATATGTGTGCGTGGTTGCGAGAGGGCCAACTGTGTGTAAGTCTTAGTCTACATGTAAAGGCAAAGGACTAGCTCGCACGTATAGGTGCCGCGCACGCCATAAGCCTACATAAAGCAACAACAAATTCATATGCGGGCTCTGTGTTTTGTTGAACAAACAGAACAACAAAATCATATGTGTCTGTCTTCTCTCTCTCCGATGTCTCTCGCAAACTCGAACGCAAGCAAAAAAATTGCTTATGCGTGCGGCCGAACGCTTTTCGCTATTCACGGCGGCACGTGCCGTGGAAGAGACCAAACATATTTTCATTCACACACACACAAACAAAAATCGGGAATCTCTTTCTATTTCGTATTGTTGTTTTTGCTTGAAATATATTTTATGCATTTGTATTGGTCTTGACGCGCTGGTAAGCTCATTCTGGGCACCCCGGCTTTAAGTCTTTGTTGCTAAGAAAGAAAATGAAACATTGCGAGCACTGCAAATATTCATATACAGGTGTGCAATCAAAGTATTTCAATCAGGCATGTTCTCAGGTGCCCTCTTTTTTGAATAGTAAATCGAATGCAATTCCACTTCGGTTTCATTTTCGTGCTTTCAATTCCAAATGAAAATGCTCTCTTTTTACTTTTTGCCAAACACCGGCAAAATGATACCACTAATAAGCTATGGCCAGCTTTCAGTTTCAGCTTGTATACTCTCAAACAAAAGTAGAACTGATTTGATTTTATACTGTTTCGGTGTAAAATTTAACCATCGCTCTTGAAAATTCTTACTTTAAGACCCTCTTCTGGTCTAGAAAATTTTTTCAAATTTTTTTTTTATTCTTTTATTTTTTAGCTTAGATATTCAAAAATATTTATCCCAAAAGGATTTTTCAAAATTCGAAATACTTTCGGAGTTATAGCCATTTGTGTCGACCAATGTCTTCACAAATAAAAGTAATTTTCACATTACTTCAAACTTTGAACGCGTTTTTCTCGAAACCACGTTTTCTCAAGTTCTATCGAACCGATTTTAATGATGTAGGGCTTTATGGACGCAGAATTAACGTGGCTATCGTTCCTAGCTCAATCTTTGAGAAACTGCAAAAAAAATGGTCAAAAATCGATTTTTCGTTTTTAAAAGGCCGCAATTTTTTTAAATTCAATTTTATTTTCACAGTTCTGGTACGGACGATAAAGGCATTCATACTTACCTACTTTTAATCGTCCGTTTTGTTTTCTGATAATTCTAACTCCCGGAAACGTGGGCACCATAGACACATCTTTTTTTGGAAGAGCCTACTTTGGATCCCGAGAACTTTTTGAACAGCCCTCGCATTCACAAATATTTAATTTTGTATTTTTTTTAATGAATTGTACAACCAAATACAAAAAACAGAATTATAAAATCTCTTCCCGATTTCTTTCCACGAATTTTTAAAAAACATGTAGACCAGAAGAGGGCCTTAAGTACGAATCGTTCTCAAATTCGAAATTAAACATTAAAAAATCAAAAATAGAAATAAAATTCTTGACTTAAGAAGATCAGGTCGCTAAAACCAACACATTACATACACGGAAGGCACCCCGTAAGCATAACTCACAACCATGACTTATGCACATATAAAAAGAACATGACCTTGAGCCAGCACAACCAAACATTTGGACTTAAGAAGATCAGTCCGCTAAAACCAACACATTCTTGTAAAATAGTTTTAATTTAAGATCATTTCGTTCTTAATATCAAAAATTACCGTTAAAAATTCTAAAATTGAAATAAAATTCTTGATTCAAGCAGAAAAAGTTTTAATTTGAGATCTTTGCGTTCTTAAAACTTTTAACTTAAGATCATTTCGATCTTAATCTAGAATTGAAATTCGAAATTCTTGATTTAAGCAAAGAAAAAGTTATAAATTAAGATAGTTTCGTTTGTTCCTAAATTCGAATTGAAATTTGAAATTTTTGATTCACAAAATAAAGTTTTAATTTAAGATAATTTCGTTCTTGATGTAAACACGAGCTCTTACTTTAAGCAGGGCCGCTAAACGGTACGGAGTTGAACCACTCTGGAGTCGGAGTCTCCGTCATTTTTGGGAAGCCCGAACCGAACCTAAGCCGGAGCAGAACAAATTTTTCTGTCCGAACCTGAACCCAAACCGGAGTAAAAAAAACTCAAAAAGGGTTCGGTTCAACAATATGTTTCTACTACATTTTTTCTAGTATCTATAAATTACAAATACACGTTAATGCACTCATACAGGTTAAGTGAAAATATTCTTACATATTTTGAAAGTGCTTAGAAAACCGTTCTCACATTTTAAATTCAAGCTCGATAAGTACAACTGAATTTTGGAATCCAAAAAACCACATATTTTTGACTTAGAACAAAAATAGCTTCCAAATAATCGTATTGCTGAATTGTACAATCGACAAAAGGAACTAATAAATAAAAACATCAATGATTCTGCACCATGTTCATCTTCCGATGAAACTGAATCTTTCGTAGCAAGAAAATAATGATGATGTGACAAATATCAAACCGGTGAATGACTTTATTGATTTTGTTCTCGGAATTTAAAGATTGTTTCAAGTTTCTTATGTATTAGCTCTTCCTGAGGCACAAGTTTCCAGCCAAAGAGCCAGTATTAATAAAAGTTTACTGAAATACTCTAATAGTATATAGAAAAGACTCTTAACTTCCATTTGGGCGCGCACACTTGCAACTGAAAGATAAACTGATAACTGAACATGATTTAAAAGTAGGGCAGCACGTCGAAATAAACAAACATGCTTGATTGATTCCGTAATTCTGAGCTTGCAGCTAAATTTTAAAGATCAAACCAGTGCGTGTATTTGTCAAGGTCAGGCTTCATTTCTGCCGTCAGTTCATCATTCAGTGACATGTGTGCGCGCGCCCTTTTAATGATTACGATTTTGAAGAAATTTAATTTTGTCCGAATTAGTAATAAAACAAAATTATTCCTGAACCCCGGTTCGAACCTAAACCTTGGTTCAGCGACCTTCTTAGTCCGCTCCGTGAACCCGAACCCAAACATTTTAGGGGGTTTGAAACCCGGAGTGAACCACTTCCGATTTTTAGGAGGTTTGCAGCGCTGACTTTAAGTACAAATTGCTCTTAGCTAACTTAAATACGTCTAGATCAGGCGTATTTTGAACACTAAAAGTTCTTTAAAAAAAAATACCGAATCGCGCTTAATAGTGTTGTAAAAACATCGATAGCACTATCGATACCATCGATGATTGTGTATTTGGCAAACAATCGATTGTTGTGACCCGCTATCGATGTATCAGAGCAAACTTAATTTTGTAACAAAGTAAGAGTAAAAATGTCTTAATTTGTCATGAATTACCTAGAATATTATTTCATTTCTTTCTTTGCAATTTCAAGGATAATATGGAAATAAAAATATTTTTATTTTTGTTGTTGTTAATTTGTTGTTCATTTTTAATAGAACATTTTTTCGATAGTACCATACGTTAGTAGTGGTATCGATGTTCAAACTATCGATATGCACACTATCGATGTTTCAAACTATCAGCTAGTGCTTAACATATCCCAAAGGTTTTTGAAATAAAGAATTTAGGGATTTTTCCGTACTTAAATCAAGAATTTTCTGGCTTATTGAGGATTTTTCTTGATTTTTCTCTCAGTGTAAGTCTGCAATGTGTTGCTTTCAGTAAAAAGCTCTTAGCTTACAATGCTAGGTGGCTGACCAAACCTAATTAGTAGTATCATGCACCGGTCCAAGCGAGAATGGCACTTGATCAGTGGTGCCCAAACTCACACAATCAAGCTTTGCGCTTGTGGCAGCGAAACACGAAGTAAACGTCATGATGTCAAACATGAGCAACAAGCAAACGAACAAATGCCTCGTGAGAGAAGTAAAAGGCGAAAGCACGTGCCATGAGAGAGCAGTTATAGCGTGCCAGCGGCGCAAATTGCCATTACATAATTTATTACTCCTACGTTACTTTGACATCAGTAAGAAGAAAATACTCCCATACAATCTGCTTTACTTTGCCATAAGCATGGCCGCTTTGTAAGCGGAGTGCCCACATTCTGCATTACTAGTAATAAAGGATGTATGCTAGAGCCGAACTGTCATGGTATTCCCATTACGAATGCGTATATTTTTTTGAAAATTATAATGCAGAATGTTCGCAGTCTGTTTGTTTTCGATTACTATCCCTCTAGCGAAAAGCAGCGATTGTAGTGCATTACTTTTTCGACAGGCGTAATGCATACTTTCGACAGAACACGTTGGGTATATACCGTGCTATTTATAGAACACACGAATTCTCTCTCTCTCTATGCTTTTTAGCAAAATCCAACACCAACAGACAACGCCAAGTTAACAAAAGCTTTGTGTATGCGTGTGCCCCATATCGGTCCTTCTGTATTAGTGACGGAAATTCTCTCCCCTCAGTCAACAGAGGATTTGTTATTACTAATACCTACTAATTTGTGCTTGTTAACGAAAACGCAACGCAATATAAAAGAATTTCGTTCGGTTTTATCAAACAGTTTGATGATGTTTAGGCAAGAGAGAAGAAATGACATCATTCAAGTTGAAGTTAAGCCGCATTTTTTCTTAGAATTAAATTAAATAAAGAAGTCAATGTGTATAAAAGTGTTTGTTTCTATGTAACTGTGAAACTCCGTCAACAGCTTAAACAAGTGTTCATTACAGACACAAAGCACCTTCTGTAGATATTCTTCATTCTAGTTTCAAGAATATCCGGCTCGAAGGACTTTTGATGTACGAAAATTATTGTAAATGTAAAATTGGCTATATAGCTCCAAAGCGGCCAAGCCAAAGTTCTCTCAATCTCTTGGCAAAGGGACCTACAGTTTAACGCCGAATCCGAACGGCAAAGTTTAAGAATTAGCTTTTTCGACGAAAACTATTATACTTATGAAACATAACTCTAGGAACAGAAACACACAACACCACAAAGTAGAATGGTCGACTGTACAGGGTTTCAGGAGCCTCCCGGTACCCTCAGCTGGAGTCTCTGACTGTCTATTGCAAGTCGACCGCTGGGGAATTCAAAAGCCGGCTTTTATAAGTTATGTGCAAACATAACATGACCTCGAGCCGGCTAGTTTGATTATCATAAATCATATCATAAGAAGAAGAACTTTTTCAATCCGGGTTTTTGATAGCTCGCAAAACCATTCATGATTTTGATACATCCCTTTGGGCAGTAGGCAAACCAATCATCTATCATACATCACTCATTCATCTTGTATACATACGCATACTTATTCGTACATACCTCAATGTGTATGGAAATGTACTTACTTGGAGCTTTCCCTTCATTCACAAAACCATTTGTTTTTTTGGGTTTTTCTTTTCACTCACATTCACACAATCATCACTAACAAAAGAAACCAACAACAACAACAACTACAACTACAATTTTGTGCTTTGTACATTTCACATAACATAAGTAAATTGTGTTTTTTTTTTCTAATTTTTCAAATAATTTCAGAAACAAAAAGGTGAATAAGTTTGATAAACTCCAAGCGGTAAACCAAAAATGCGAAATTATCGAAATTATCGAAACAAATCCAGATAACTGATAAGAATAATTGTGTATTATATGAATATATGTGAATACTTTTTGTGTCCATAATCCGTTTCCGATATAAATGTTGTTCACCAGCCAATTAAGTCGAAAGTAAAACACTAGAACCTTTAACTAACTATGTACTACCACTACATGCTCACTCATACGTATATGTATGTGCACGCACGCGTACATCGTGTGTGCACGTATATGTACATATCTATGTATGTCTATGCACAATAGTACGATAATACATACATAAGTACATATAAATGTTGCATAGCCACTCGTTTAATATCTATATATACATATTTTTTAATTGGAAAAGTTAGAAACGCAAATCTTCGCTTAGTACTCGTACTCGTACTCAATGTTGTAATTTGATCGTTGATCTCGTATGTATGAAAAAACAAAAAAATAATACCAAAGTACATGTACCATACGTACTCCGTGCTAAGTACCTTTTATGTACGTGGTAGTAGGCGTTCCTTGGGCAAGTGTTGACGACAGCAAAACACTCACCACCACCACCACCACCCTCCTGACAAACATCATCCGCTCTTCCCCCACCCACTTACCCACACAAGCGTACTTCAAATATACTTGGCCAGCCAGCTGTGTGTAAAAAGTTGGCGGTTCTTTATCTCTCTTCTGCCAGAACCCATCCAGTCACTATGTACGTGCCTCACATCCCGATCTTAATCTACCTACGTACACATAAAGCCAAGATGACTAGTTGATGCCCAATGGAACAAGCAAAACTCTAGAGAAAACTAAAGCACTATTTTCGCAATGTGCGGTCAAGCGTTAGCTAAATTGTGTGTGTTTGCTTTGACTGTGCCTTGAGAAAGTTGACCTTGTTTTCGTTCAATTAGTTAAGCAATAGTTGTGAGTTCGTCACATATGTAATATCAGTTTTGGCTAGAGCTGAAGGGCCGATTTCTTGATGTTTAGAACAATCTAGTGTAAGACTAACATTATGTATAATTTTATGATTTATGATTTATGATTTATTTATGATTTATGATTTATGTTTTGTTTATGATTTAGATTTATATTTATATTATTTTATTTTTATTGTTTAGATAGTTTATGTTTAAATTTATGTTTATATTTATGTTTTGATTTTTTGTTTATGATTTTTATATTTATAATTTATAACCAAAACATAAACAAAATTTGGTCGTTTGCCTTGACTATCTCTGGTCAAAATTGGGTCAACCTGGTCTTTCAACAAATTTGTCCGGTGCTTACCTAACTTAAAGTTGTGAGAAATTGAGCCTAACGGCCTCTACAGACATGCGAAGTAACACAAAGCTTCATACGCAAAGAAGAAGGAAGTAACAAGTCAAGTTAACAGTTAATGTTACGCCTAACAGCACATTTGTGTCTAATTTAATAGACTCTAACATGGAGGCCACTTAATGACTTAAGACTTATGTCCCACTTAGACGAAATATATGAGGAAGTCAGCTAAGTACTTACAACCCATGTCCGTAGAGGCTCAAGAAGGGATTTTAAACTGATTTTGTTACTGATATAATTTCTTTTCGCTAGGTTTCGAAGTCCACCCTAATATACGAACTATATTTTATATGTCTGAATAAACAACGCCGAGGCCAAACAGCTAAAACCGAAAGAGCGGACATTTATCTAAACTCTGGTGCAATACTATAGCCGCACCTTGATTTTTCAGTGTACGCATAGAAAGAGTAGAGGTAGAAAAACTTTGCGATTACCGTTTGAAAGAGCGTTCAAAATGAGAGAAAATAAGTGACAAAAATCAACACTCTCAGTGCAAAAATTAACCGTTATGTTTCTTTACGTTTTGTGAGCGGTGCACTACTATGAGCCGCACAATCAAATTTCTTATTCTGTGTTTTTTGGCGGCGATTTTATTTGAGTACACTTTGTTGAGTAACTACTTGTAATAGATTTGTAAATATGCCAAGTGGGCCAGTGCTGTCAGATGTCGAGAAAGGCCAAATTTTGGCGCTCAAAAGTGAGAATTGCTCATTTCGTGAAATTGTCTGAAAAATGACGTAAAAACCGAAATGAATATGAAAAAAAAAACACGGAGGACGTAAGCCAAAGATAAATCAGTGTGACCAGCGCCGATTATTGAGTGCTGCAAGTAATTCATTAAAGAACTCTAGTGAATTAGAGGCTGAATGTGGCCTAAAAGTGTCTCGGTGGACCGTTGCACAGGCTTTTAAGAAGTCTGAAAACATAGTGCGACAAAAATTGAAGGTGGCACCAAGGTTACTGGACCGCCATAAGGAAGCCCGGATGAAATTCGCCAGAGATAACATGGGAACTGACTGGACAAAAGTAAAAAGTTTTTATAGAGCAATGCAAATACTAATTCATCTTTCCAGATCATTTTCTCGGATGAGAAAAAGTATAATTTGGATTTTCCTGATGGGTTTTCGCACTATTGGAGGGATTTGAGGAAGGAACCCTATACTTTTCTAAGAGAAATTTTGGAGGAGGATCATTGATGGTTTGGGTTGCGTTCTGCAAGTCTGGATGCTTGCAGCTGGCATTTCCAAGCACTCATATGAACTCGAGAGAATAAGACATTTTGCAAATAAATTTATTGCCTTTTCTTCGTAACCGAAGGCGTAAAAAGTTCATTTTCCAACAGGACAACGCATCAATACTCGGCTTGGAAGCACTAAGGTTCGGTTCTTGGAGTGGCCCGCGTGCTCTCCGGGCTTGAATTCGATAGAAAACCTTTGGGCGTTGCTGGTCCGAAGGATTTATGCTCAAAACACTAAGTACAATAGTACTAAGGAGCTCAAATTGGCAATAATTAAGGCTTGGGAAGAACTGTCCCCTAAAGATTTAAAATACCTCACAGATAGTATGCAAATTAGGATCTATGAGTTAATTAGTGCTAAAGGAGGTTACACTCATTATTAAAGTGAATAAAAATATATAAGTTGTCAAAAATTTTTGGGGGTTTTTTTTGTTTGTTCATAAAATTGGTTATAATAATGCGATTTAAGTCAAATATGCGCCGTTTTGTTCGATGACGAGTTCCCAACGAGATGCCAACTTCATAATGCCCCTCTTATAGAAGCTCGCTTCCCCTATTGGCAAAAAACTCCGGAGAGCCAATTTTTACAGGACTCTCTTGGGGCCAACTTCCGACTACCTCGCCATGGACAGAAATAGGTGGTAATCACTTGGTGCGAGATCCGGACTATACGGTGGATGCAAAAGAACCTCCCATCCGAGCTCCAGGAGCTTCTGGCGCGTCACCAAAGATGTGTGTGGCCTGGCGTTGTCCTGATGGAAGACAATTCGGCCTCTGTTGATCAAAGATGGCCTCTTCTGCATGAGTGCTGCATTCAAGCGGTCAGTTGTTGGCAGTACAGGTCCGAATTGAGCGTTTGGCCATAGGGGAGCAGCTCATAGTGGATGATTCCCTGCCAATCCCACCAAACACACAGAAGAACCTTCCTGGCCGTCAATCCAGGCTTGCCAGCGTCTGGGCAGCTTCACCGCTTTTCGACCACGACCGTTTGCGCTTCATGTTGTCGTAAGTGACCCACTTTTCATCGCCAGTCACCATCCGCTTCAAAAACGGGTCGATTTTGTTTGCGATTCAGAAGCGATTCGCATGCATCCATACGAGCAAAATGTTTTTTGCGTCAAGTCGTGTGGCACCCATACATCGAGCTTCTTTTTGAATCCAAGCTTCTTCAAATGGTTTATAACGGTTTGATGACTCATGCCCAGCTCTTGGCCGATGCTACGGCTGCTACTATGCCGGTCTCTTTCGATCAATTCAGCGATTTTATCGCAATTTTCGATGACAGGCCTTCCGGACCGTGGCGCATCTTCGATCACCTCTGCACCAGAACGAAAACGTTGAAACCATCGTTGTGCGGTGGGAATTGGAAACTGTATCGGGTCCATAAACTGCACAAATTTTATTGGCAGCATGAGATGCATTTTGCCTTTACCGTAGTAGTACTGTAAAATATGCCGTATTTTCTCTTTATTTTGCTCCATGTTTGGATAAAGACTAAAAACAAACAACAATAAATCAAAACGTGTTAGCGCGTGAAAAGAGCTTTCTAAAAGCTCTAGCGTGAACCGATGCGACGAATACAACTAGAACTACGCGCTTGCAAAGACAAGCTTGCGGAAATACCGCAAGACTTTTTGACAACCTTATATTATTTCGTTAAAAATTTTTTCTATAAATTATTTAATTTAATAAAGTGCGGCTATAGTAGTGCACCGCTCACAAAACGAAAATAACACATAACGGTTAATTTTTGCACTGAGAGTGTTGATGTTTGTCACTTATTTTCTCTCATTTTTTAACGTTGTTTATGAAAAAAATTCCAAACTTTAGAGAAAGCTACAAAACAGTTTCAGTTTATAAACACCAAAAAAATTAGCAATATTTCCGTTCTTTAACTAATGATCTTAAAACTGACTTCGTACACAGAGGGAAAAAACCTGTTTAGAAAATAAAAGTTGCCTTCACCTTAATATAAGAACAAAATGTTCTCAAAATTCTTGAGAACAAATGTTTCAAATGTTCCTGGAGTGAGTAAAGTTGTTCTCAATCGGATAATTCATATTTGCTTCATACAACACCAAAACCGGTTTTCGGGCAGATAGAGATACAAGAAAGAGAGAGCGAGAAAAAGCGAGTTGGCTATTTTAATACTATTCTCGTAGAGTAAAAAGGGTATTAAAGTCATGCAAATGTATGTAACAAGGCAGAAGGAATCATTTCCGACTCTATAATGTATATATATTCTTGATCAGCATCAACAAACCGAGTCGATAGAGCATGTCCCAACTGTCCGTCCGTCCGTCCGTCCGTCGGTCTGTATGAACACCTAGATCTCAAGAGATGGTAAAGAGATAGAGGTTTTAGCCCTCTAAATGTGAATCTGCAAAAGTCTGCAACGGCTGAATGTGCTGGAGCGTTATTTCATACGTTAAGTGCATAAGGTAACGGGTTCAATTTCCAGTCAATCCCGAAAACAACTTAAATCAAACGAGTCAGATGTGGAGTAAAAGTTTGTTGTTCGAGCGATGTCTCTGATCTTGCGGAATATATGAATAGGAGCATGTGGCCTCCCCTCTCCCAAGAGGTATGTCCACACGTTCCCTATTCCTTCCAAATGTGAGGAATCCGCTCCCACCTGGTCCAAAATCAATCAATTTTTTCTCCCAATTGAGTTTAAAATGTTCCTGAAAACGGAACAATATCAACTCGAATCAAGTTCTTAAAAATGGAACAATATCAACTCAAATTGAGTATTTGCGTTCTCAAAAAACTGTATTTGAGGTGAGAACATTGTACTATAAATGAGAAAAACCATTCAGGCACTGTTTTTGGTAACGTTTGTGAACTCATTTTGGGTTCGGTTTTTCCCTCTGTGTACGGAATTTCTAGGAACTTGGTCAAGTTCGATTTGGGATTAAAAATGCAATAAGAATTTGTCTGTTACTTCACATTTTTGCTGGCAGCTTTCCGATTATAATGTCAGACATCCGGCGGTCTGTTCAGACTAAGTGAAAGATTTAAGGAACTACAACAGATTTTTCTAAACAAACAAGGCATTACTCAACTGGAACTGGCTCTGACAGGTGTTCACACATGTATGGAAGCAACTGACATTTAAAAATATGACAGCCTGTGAGCGTTTGTCTGTATATAAGAGAAGAAAGAGATCTCAGAGATGGTTAGAAATAGATAATCGTATATAGTAGGGCTTCAACGACTTTCTTACTTGTTTAAAAAGAAAAAAATTAAGAACAAAACGGCAAGAATTAAATCTGGCACATTCTTAAGCTTAATTTTTGTTTAAGTCTTTAGGCTCTTTATTTAAGAAATCGGTTCTTCAAGAGTTTGTTGCTGTCCAAATCTTTCTTCCCCCTGGTTTTTCCTTTAATTTCATCTCTTGATGTAATTTGCTATTTCCGTGTTAACTTCTCTCTCTCTCTGTCTCTCTACGAAAAAGTTAAACAAAAAATCGGCAGTCTTTCTAGATTTCTAGTGGTATAATCCCAGTAGATATTTTTACACACATACATATAGCCCTGGCTTTATGTGTACGTAGTAAATTGTTCAGTATACGATTGAAATACACATAAATACCTGTTGTTACCTTAGTCTAACATTTAAATATATATCTACCATATATGTGTAATTGTGGTAAGTATATCTGGAGGACAATGGACCCGACCTCTCACCGATCACACGAATACACCTAGACATACCCACATACAAGTACATACATACGTAGTCAATTTATGCATGTTTCCTATTGCTTGTGAATGTTTGCTTTGCTTGTGCTTGCTTCAGAGTATACAAATATATATATGTATAGTGTAATATAGTGTACATAGTGTAGAGATTTTTCAACATTATTTTCCCTTTTCCGACAAAGATCACATCACTTGATTTTCAACATACCCACCACATAAATCTAGGAAAATGAAAGTGGTTTGAACTGAATCTGGGTTTAACAATTGGCATATCAAGAATAAGAACAAAACTGAAATCAAGTCAAATGAGCTAGAATAGTTAACTTTGTATTAACGACAGCTGCAGTATATATATATATATATATATCTGTGTTTATGTATATGTATACTCGTAAGTAGTGTATGGAATTGTTTTAACTGTTAACACGCCCTATATAATCTAGGTTATGTATTCTCCCTGCATTTGAGAACCTTTCGATACTTCAAATCTAGTGCAATTAAATCCGCATTTGAATATGTATTTCTGTTGCAGTGAAGTAATATTTGCTTTTATTTTGATATTATACTCAAAACTATATATATACATATATACCCCCCTCCCAACAATATACCACCCCCCCTCCCACAAAACGAATATACATAGATCTGGAGAAATGTGTATATTTATTTTGTAGCTTTTATACGTACAACATATATAATTTACCTTGGCTCCCTTAAAGGAGCATAGGCAACATATTTCGTAGTTTTTATTGTAAACAGATTTTACCACCCTTCCCACCGCCCCCAAAAAAAAAAAAAAAAAAAAAAGAACAAAAAACAATGAATAGAGCCATGAGAATTCATTTGGAAAAATTCAATTTTCCAAACGATTTCCCCAATGGTTGTTATTCATTATTAAATGAATATCGGCTAATATTTTTGCCCCTTTCGACAATTCTTTTCATCAGATGCTGGAACTGCAAGACGCATCGAGACATCCATCACAGGAGTCGCTAACCGGTGCCGATGCTGGCCATTTACATCCTGGACATTCGTACATGAATGGTCATCGTCGTTCGCCTAGCTTGAGGTGAGTTTAACCTTAAATCAAACTTGAGATGTGTATAAAACTAGAAAGTCAATTCTTGCGATTTCAAATCTACAAATAGACTACTGTCAAATTTTTAGCAGTTTGTGTTTGAAAACAGCTTGAATTTTGACAAAGCGAAAATATTATAAGAAAAGTGTGTGAGTGTCGTTAACACTCACGGGGCTTTGATGTGAAACCTGATGCTGGTCACTGTTTATTCACTCCTTAGTCACTGTTTAGTCACTGCTTAGTCACTGATCCACCTCTTTCCAACTCTTTCATCACCTCTGTCATCACCTTTGTCATCACCTCTTTCATCAACTATTTTTTTGTCCCCCTCACCACCCCACTTTTCACACCTTTTATAACACCTCTCACTATACCCCCCATCATCACCTTTTTTATCTATTTTATCACCACTTTTTTTCACTATCTCATTCATTACCTCACCCATTAATTCATTCACTATCTCATTAATCATTCATTAACTATCTCTTTAATAATCTCATCAATTAATTCTTTCACTATCTCATTCCTCAACAGACGATTTTGCATATTTGCATATTTTGAACCGCTTGTCGGATATTTATTCTGATTGCACACATCTATTTTTATTGAAAAACGAGAGCGTAAGTTAAAGTCGGCTCTAACTGACTTCGATATACCTGTTACTCATGAAAAAACATGATTAACAGTGTTCCCACGTTCCCCTATTGTGACCCCCCCCAGTGTGTGCCACATTTTTGTTGGTTGCGAGGGGGGGGGGCTGGTTCACTTTTTTGCTTCTAACTTGAGAACCGTTCATCTGATCTTTATCATTTCTTCGGCAAATCGATTTATTTTTCTAATTACTAACTATCTCTAGAATATAAATCTCCTTATACATACCCCTGGTCCTAAGTAATAATATTAATATTATTTAATGTGCCAACCGCCTTTATCCCCCCAAAAATGGGAAAAAAAAAATAACTACACTAATTAAGCTATAAACAAAGTTAGGTCTATAAGAGCCTGGGACGTCCCCCTTAGGAGTGAAGATCTGCTATCTCGCGATGAGCGGGAAGGCAGGTGGTGTCTTAACTACACTGTACTAGCAAAGATTTATAGATATTATAGATGTTGCATCTGAAATAAAAAGTGTTTGTTCGTGGGAGCTGACATTGGATCCCAATTTTTGCTTCTAGCTTCATTTATGGGGATCCGTATATTGCAATTTAGCTGCACTTTCTAAGGGATAAGCGTTGGCTCAGAGGGTAGGCACGCTTCCTTTCATTTTTGATTTGCGGGTTCGAGTCCTGGTTGAGGCTAGATCAACTTTTTTTTTTTTTAAACTTCTTTTTTTTTGCGTTTTTTTGTATTTTAGTTTTTAATCTTTTTTTGCGTTTTTTGTATTTTTTAATTTTTTTGTGCTTTTTAAAAAAGTTTTTTTTTTTAATTTTTTAATTTTTTTTCACATATATAGGTACTTGCGAAATGGTCCTGACAAATAAATAATTTTTTTTGATAATTTTCCAAAGCTATTTTGCATTTTTCACGCCATATTTGGCCAAAAACTAAATCGGCATCAGGAAATCGAAAAAATTTAATATTCGGAAATTTTCGCTTCGATTTTTGGCATTTCTGCACGCAGCATTTTGCTCCGCTTTTTCTTCCCGTCATTGCAGCTCAACGGCTCAGAATGAATTAAAAATGCGGTTAAAAATCTGAGCATGTTCTCTACCTCTCTAGCCGAGGCGCTCATTCGTCGCCATGGCTAACAACACACGATGTCGCCATGGCAACATCAGATGTTCAGGGACGAAGACCATATCAGAAGGAAGAAATGAAATTGAAACAACAGCTCTTATTTCACACAATCGACAAAAAAAAATCTGGTCTGCACCTGGATTCGAACTCACGACCTTCCTTCCATGAGATAAGAGTCTACCCCTCAACGCTATTGAAACCTTCGGCGTTAGTCGTAAAAATGTGAACCTTATTTGCTTTGATGTTGAGCAATGTTAAAATCGAAACTAAGTTGACCTTGGCAGCTGTGAAAGGCATGTTCTATTTTTAGACTTTTTCGTCTGTACCCCGCGCGCCCCTGCCAACAAGCTTCAAAACGAAAAATATAAAAGTTTCTATGAGACGAGGCATCTATTATATGTAGTGTCTTATACAAAAAGTTTTAGAAATTTCGCGACTTTCGGACCTTTGGTTCCAACCATTTACGCGTCTACAATCGCCATCAAATCTTAATGATTCTCAAAAATCATTTAAATTTTGCAAAAAACCAAGCTCAAATAATAATTTTGACTATACGGCTATACAGCTCCTATATATACTCGTTTACTATTGCCGTAAGTCTTCAAAATTATCTTTAATCATAGTGAAAATTTGCAAATTTCCCGATTCTTTGAGCCGTTCCATCTACAACTCCTATTTACCCGTCTACATTGCCATCCATCAAATCTTCATCCGAAAAATTGGCCAATTTTTGGATTATTCAATCTACGCCTCTTATTTATTAACGCCTGCGCTTTCATAAGTACTCAAATAAAAATTTGACAATTTTCGCGGTTTTTAGTCCACACCACGGGTCTTTATGATACTTATGAAACTCTAATGTTAATTTTTGATATTTCGCGATTTTTTTGACCATTTGTTCCTTTACAGTATTTACTCGTTTACTATTTCCGTCTATTAAATGTTCATAATAATCTAAGCTCTTATGAAAAATGTAAAAATTTTCCAATATATTAGAACGCTCACTACACACCTTTCATTTGCCAACGCCTGCGGTTTTTTGAATACTCATATGAAATTATGCCGAATTTTGCGGTGTTGGACCATTAAATGCTTATAAGAAAATGTCCAACTTTCGCGATTTTTTGATCGTTCGGTTTTCAATTTCTATTTAAGCGTCTATATTAGCCATGTTTCTAATATTTATAATAATTTTTAATTTTTATACATTTTACTTTTTACATATTTTGCATATTTTTTGCATATTTTGCATATATTGGATATGCAGTTTTCAATGGAAAGTGGGTTATTTAATTAGTATAAATCCAAATTTTCACCTCAATCTGCCTTTATTTAAAAAGTTGCATAAAATCCGCTGTCTAGTCATCACCTTTGTCATCATCTCTTTCATCACCTTGTTCATTAGCCCTGTCATCACCACTTTCATCACCTCTTTAATCACCTCTTTCACCACCTCTTTCATCATCTCTTTCATCACCTATGTCATCACCTCTCTCATCACCTCTTTCATCACCTCTGTCATCACCTCTGTCATCACCTCTTTCATCACCTCTTTCATCACCTCTTTCATCACCTCTTTCATCACCTCTTTCATCACCTCTGTCATCACTTCTCTCATCAACTCTTTCATCACCTCTCTCATCACCTCTTTCATCACCTCTTTCATCACTTCTCTCATCAACTCTTTCATCACCTCTGTCATCCACTTTTCATCACTTCCTTCATCGCCTTTTTCATCACCTCTTTCATCCTCTCTTTTTCCCTCTTTCCACCCTCTTCCATCAATGCAAATAAAGAAAAGATTTCTGAAGCAACAACAACCACTTGATTCAAGTACAAAAGTCTTTTTTCAAGTACGATTTTTTCCATCCCGGGATGTTTTAAAGTACATTTCAAAGCAGGGCTGCAAACCTCCTAAAAATCGGGAAGGGTTCACTCCGGGGTTCGAACCCGCTAAAATTTTTGGGTTTGGGTTCACGGAGCGGGTTCAGAAGGTCGCTGAACCTAGGTTCGGGTTCGAACCGGGGTTCAGGAATAATTTTGTTCTTCGCTAATTCAGCACACATGTACAAAAATTGAAACAAACTTAGTGCCAATATCCCTTCTTCCAGATAGCTGCTATGTGTCAGATCTAAGTAAGTTTATGTGACAGGTATGTAGAAGATGAGAAATCGGCCCTTGAACATGTTATTCATACTTATCAGAGGCTTCGAAGTTGGATCATCGAACGTTTTAGCAGGCTCCAGGTCAATAAATCTATGGACCAATGAGTATTAGTTAGATAAAATGTACACCACCTCTCGTTCTTAAGTGGTGATAAACAATAGTCCGCATTGAGATTCTTATTGTCCGTAGGAAAATCACAGTTAGAACGAGACGGGCGTAAGTGACAGCGAACAGCTGATTTCTGTCAGAAGCGGTGTCAACTGCGCAACCGTTAAGTCTATTTATTTAGACTTTTTAAACTAGACAGACACACGACACAAAGAAGGATGGTCAAATGTACAGCTGTTTTAAGAACCTCCAGGTTCTATCATTATGCATTTTATTTATTAATTTATGTGATATTTCTTCTTAGTGCTAGAAGTAAAGGACTTAGTTGGAACTAGACAATTGTCGATGGGGTTTATAAAGTATTTTTAAAGTATTTATTTATTAGTTCCTTTTTACAAAGAAGCAAAATGTTTCTTTGTAATCTGTTTTTATTCCAAGGCTTACAAATGTTGGAAAATAGCATAGCAATTTATTGCATCTAGGAAAAATGTAATGGAACATGTTTTTTGAACCGAACCCTTTTCTACTTTTTTTTGCTCCGGTTCAGGTTCGGGTTCGGGAAGAAAAAATTGTTCTGCTCCGGTTCTGGTTCGGTTCGGACTTCCCAAAAATTTTAGTCTTCGACTCCGGAGCGGCGTTTGCAGCCCTGTGTCAAAGTATTATTAAATCTTATTGGTCATACTATAAGTATGTTATGGTTTTAAGTACAGCTCGATTTAATCTCAAAATGTTCTTCATCAAAGTAAATCAATTTAATAGTCAATCCCAAAACATTATTGAAAAAAATCAATTCTTTATAATATTATTACAAAATGCTCTTGGTTTTTCCAATTTGTTCTTGAAACTAGGTCTCTGTATTAAATCAAAATCTAGAGGAAATAAATTAATTAAAGATCAGATTCGACTTAAAATAATACGCATTTTCCGTAGCACAGTTTTAGGAGCTTGCATTGTTAGTTCATTTTGTCCTCAATCCAAGAAATTTTGTACGAACTTTACTTAAATTTTTCGTCTTACTGTAAGTACGAATTGTTTTTGATTCAAGAAGGTTTTTTCTCATTATACTCTGTACCAAAGGGACACAGAGTATATTTAGTTTGTGCAAAAGTATGTAAAAGGGAAAAGGAATCATTTCCGAACCTATATTCTTGATCAGCATCTATAAAAATCTCGATCTTAGCATTGGAAGGCAATTATAATAGTATCAAAATACTGTGGAATTTTAACACAATTATTGTAATTGTTAGAGTTAAGAAATATTAGAAACTAAGAATTCAATCTAGTGAAAGATAAAAACCGATTATTGTCTGGTGATTTGTATGTGTACACAAAATCATTAGTCGCCAACAATCAAATGTGCTATGCACGCGCAAATTGAATGCGCACTGTGCACATAGGCCGGGGGCACCCGTCGTATAAAGGTTCAGAACTTCAGCTGAAAGTCTATGCTGACATAGCCTACACTCTCGGCTATGAGCTGGGAGACGGGAGCTATCAGCTGGCTCTTGGCTCTGAAACTATAGGCTCTGAGCTGACTATGGGATCTGGCAGGCTCTTCAATATACATAGTTTCTAAAGGTGAAACGCCCAATTTAGAGCCAAGTCAATTTGAGTGTCTCAAAAAGAGCTTAATTAAGGTCAAACGGGTCCACCAAATGATCAACTTCTCCCATCTACTTACGCACTCACGTATGGCCAACCAACTGGAAAAATTAAAGTAATTCTTTTCAAGTCATCTCAATTTATTGGTCATCCATTGATTAGACAAGCTCTCTCTCAATAAAAAATATAGTCAATTTAAAGGGGGTTAGACATCTGGTTCCGATGATCTGGTTTCTGCCATCAATCACCAATTATTTTGAAGGCGATACTCTTCCCATAGTACGTCCAAATAACCAATAAGAATCACAGCCATATAAAGTTTATACATCAAGATCAATAAGTAATTGGGCTTTAGGAGTACAAAAACACAGCCGCTGGCCAACCACTTGAAAAACAGCATCCACTCTTCATCCCCTGTAATACGGGACAACATGGATTGAATCCATTTGAACATCATACTTGTAAATGTTGGAAAAATATATATATATTTAATTTTGGTATACTCAGTGAGATCTCGGTTCAGACACTGAATTTAAAACTAAAACGAGATGATTTTGAAAATAAGGCCTGCTTTGTAGATGAAATAATGTATATTCAAATTTTGTTGAAATATAAATACTACATTTTTGACCGTCGACCAAGCCAAACTATAGCCGAGGTCAGAAAATATGTTTAGAACGAAGGCTCATTCTTTACACAAACGTAGAGACAACGGAAAAAAGTAGAAAATAATTTATCAGCTTCAAGGGTCAAATACACAATAGTCCGACCAAGGACCCTTTATAACTATTGCCGAGGGCCGAAGCTTTTATTTTTAATGGTCCAAAAAAACCGCGAAATTTGCAAAGCGGGGGAAGAGTATAAAGATTTGTTGCTAGGTTTTGTTGAAAAACGACTTTAGGATGAGTTGCAAATACATTTGTCCTGTGGAACTTTGATTGGTGGACTTAAGTTAGGGAAGTGATTTCCACTAAAGGAAACTTAAAACTTTGGTCGAAAAGTGGGTCTTTTGAGAAAAACTTCTTGTTTTTAATGTTAACGGCCCCCACTTCAGCAATTATTAATTCTATACGCTTTCACATAGATTAGAAGTTTTTGTCCAAATCGGATGACTATATCTTATATCTGCCATAGACCATCGGTTGAAAAGTGGGTCTTTGGTGAGAAAAACTTTTCGTTTTTAATGTTAACGGCTCCCACTTCAGCAATTATTAATTCTATACGCTTTCACATAGATTAGGAAGTTTTTGTCCAAATCGGATGACTATATCTTATAGCTGTCATAGGAACTATCGGTCGAAAAGTGGGTTTTTGCGAGAAAATTTTTTGGTTTTTAATCTTAACGTGTCTCACTTCAGCAATTAATAATATTATGCGCTTTTACAAAGATTTTGGAAGTTTGGTCAAAATCGGATGACTATATCTTATAGCTGTCATAGGAACTAGCGGTCGAAAAGTGGGTTTTATTTAGAAAAATTGTTTGTCTTAATGCTGGCGTTCTTAAACTTTGATGTATTAAAACATTTGCAGTGGTAAGTACAGCCCACGAAGTTAGCTTGGCTTCTCGTTCTAAATAAGCTGCTCGTTTTGTTTGCTGGTTGCGAAACTATTTGGAGATGAGGGAAGTGAACTTTGAGGTGCAGTAGAAGTTCCAGGTTTCTGACGGTCTGATCTATGTCTTCTTTCGTTTTAAGTTCTAAAATTTGTTCTATGTGTGCGCTGATGTACTTTCTATATTTTAACCAGTTAGTGAATTTGTTCGTCAGCTGAGATGAGCGTTCAATAGTGTGAGGTTGTTTGAAGAGTTGAAAAAAACAAGTGAGTAAGGGGAGAGAAGAGAATAGTGGTTATGTGGGGGAGATTGTGTGTTTAAGCTTAGAACGAGACACTCGAAATTTTTGCCGAGCCCATCTAATTACATAGCTCAGGAAATCCGCTCGCGAAAATTGTCAGAGCGCACTTCCTGAGCGAGTACTCCGAGACACTCAGAAATTACTTCGATAATAAACATGGACTTGCCAACTGCCTTGAAAACAGCTGATAAATTGTCGAAGGGGTCATGAAATTATGAAACTTGTTTGATAATTGTCAGAGGTACCTACGAAAAATTGAGCACGCAATGAAAAAGTTTAAGCAAAGAAGACTAAAAAAAACAATGCTACAATTATTTGGAGAGCTGCGAGTTGGACAAACATGTGGAGATGATCAAAAAGGGCAAGTCGCAACCATTTTCATGGAATCTGGCCAATAAAATCATTTTGATGTGGTTGGTATGCCATTCGCCCAACGTGTGCACACTACCTGAGTCCAAACCCGTAGCCTCTACAGCCCACGGCCAAACAGACCTGAGCCTTTGCAGTCTCCATAGCACATTATAGAGTGTTTCCTCCGGCTTTATTGGTAGTTTCCGCTTGCTCCAGCTGCTCCCGTCTGCAATAGTAGTATACATATCTTAAGGGTCAAGTTCTGCTCACGCAGGCCAATGCAATACAATAATAAAGCGACACTGCTTATACCTCCAGCCACACACAAAATGTATCCATGAAATTTAGTATGGCATTGGTTATGACCCTTGAATTTGTCCCAAAGACTTCCCTTTATCAATCCCATAAACTCTTTAATTTTATTTGAGCCTCACTTTTTATATAATAGCCTAATTTTTTTTAAAAGCTGAATGTTTTTTTGACCTTACATTGTCTGAGCGGCTCAGGAAATTATCAAAAAATTTCCCCCCCCAAAAAAATTTCGAGTGTCTCGGTACTTAGCTTTCTTTAGGATGACATTTGAATCTTGCTATGGCAAAATCAGTTTGATCGGATTGGTTTTGTGCCGTCCAATTTTTGTTTCTCCTAAAGGGTAACAAATAAAGTTTTTATACGCTTTGAATTGTCAGCTTTGTGCCATCGAAAGTTTTGTTCAAATAAATTTTACCCATACATATAATTTAAGATTTTACTTATATTTATTTTTGTGTTGGAATGAGAGGTATAATTAAATTGGTTTTTTAAAATTTGAATTCATAAAATGATATACATATACTTACATTTTCCGTTGATAAGTTGCAATACTGCCAAGCATCTCCATGCTTTCCTTTTAAGTGCACCTTTATAACTTTATTGCACAGCTTGCACAACGATTTCTGTGCGTCAACTTTTTGGGTAAAAATATCGATATTTCAATATATCGATAATATTTTCGACAACCCTAATAGAAAGATAAGGTAAGATAGAAAGCTGAAATTTGCACTAGAGTTTCTATTAGTGATGAAAGTTCGTACTAAGACAAGGTTTTGGAAAATTCCACTCGGAAAAGTCGGAAAAGTTTGTATAGAGAAAATTTTATTTTTCATCAGATTGACTTGAAACTGGATTTGTAAGCGGATGGGAAGTGGGTGGGAAGTAAACGGGGTGTGAGTGGGAAGTGGATGGGAAGTAGTAGGGTGGGGTGGGAATGGGATGTGGATGGGATGTGGATGGGAAGTGGATGGGAAGTGGGTGGGAAGTGGATGGGATGTGTGGTGGGAAGTAGATGGGAGTGTGGTGGGATGTGGGGGGAGTGGGTGGGATGTGGATGGGAAGTGGATGGGAAGTGGGTGGGAAGTGGATGGGAAGTTGGTGGGAAGTGGGTGGGAATTGAATGGAAAACCACGCAAAATATTTTATAATAATGTAAATATTTGACTCTCACGATTGTCTTAAAACTGATTCTGATATTGTTTGGTTCTATATTATTGAAGGCGCACCGAAGCGCGATGGGTTATATGCTAGTATATATATATACAATCTGTGAAAAACAATTACTACAATGACTCACATTTAAGCATCACTCAAGAATACCCTGAGTATTTTTACGTATCAACTTTAAGTAATCTTTACCCGATTCCCAATCCAAATGTTAATAATTTCCTTCTCTTTTATCATTTCTCTTTGCAGGCACAACGGCTCGCCACTGGCCCGTTCTCCGAGTCCTCGTCGGCGTGGCCATCAATACATACATCATGATATCGGGTTCTCCGATACCGTATCTAATGTTGTAGAGATGGTCAAGGAGACTCGCCATCCCAGGCATGGCAACAGTCATCCGCGGTATCCAAGAGGTATTTATTGGTTTTTTTGGCTTACATTTCGTATGTTCGCCATATCTACTATATCTATACTTAACTGACTCGATGTGTGTGTTCAATGTAAGAACGCCCCAGCGCGCCCCACGCCTTTATCTCTATGTCTATGTCTGTTCTCTGTGTAACCTCCTCCACTGGATGCTCCTCCCCGAAATCTAACACATTCGAATCAAACTGTAAAAAATTCCTGCCCGAAATTGTTGATGTACTTACGAAATGCATACATTACTCCATTATTCGGTGTGGCCGAAGTTTTTTTATACCTATTTTGTAGTATCCTAGTTATATACATATATGAATATATGTCTACAAATCCAAACCAAAACCAAAACCAAAACGAAACCAAATCAAACGCCATAAACTGAATCTTTAATCCAAATAATCTCTAAATATCAAAACATATCTCTATTGTGTTTTTCCAACCTAATTTTCGATAATTAATGCAATTCTAACACGATTCCTAAAACCGAACTTAAATACAAAACCAAAAAACCAAACAAACATTAACGTAAACTGTTGTGCCCCGACATCCTTAATTATTACGTTTTCTTTATTATTGTTGTTATATGTACAATATAGGTTCATGGTCAGCATCGACAAGTCCGGCCCGTTCGCCTTCGCCTTCTCGTTATGGTGGCCATTTGTCGCGCGGTAAACGCACTCAACTGCCTTATCCCACATATGGGACAACAAGTCTATGTCAAAGGTCACGATCGCCGAGTCCCGCTCGACTTCAGGAGATGCGTGAACGAGACAGACTTGGTTATGGGATTGATATGGGTACATCTTTAGCACAATGTTCAAAATCAAAATCAAAACTCAACTCAAATTGTTTCCTATATATGCTAGTACTTTCTTCTACACAAATTTCTTCAAACATTTCTACCTTAAACCAAAAAAAACAACTCAAACATATCAGAAATCAGACATGCTTACTCGTAACTAACTCGTACTCGTACCAACTTAGTTGCCAACATGTATTGTCATGCCATTTGAGGATCAGATCAATCAATCAATCAATCAGTCGTCCATCAACTCAGCTTCAAACAAAACGAAACGGATCATAACAAATGTAAAATGTACTCCACTCAACCACCCAACCACCCACCCACCACTCGACTTGTCATTCATTTCTCTAGTTCCCATACCACTCCACAGCTACAACAACAACAACAACAACTACTTACTAAATAATTATATAATCACATCTCGTATGTATGTCTGGTGCTGCCATGTACAAACATTCATCCTCTCATCCACAACTATATTTTCCCATACACTAATAAATTTGGCAAAAGGAACAGGAACAGGGACAGGGTAAGCAGGCAGGGAACGGCAATCTAGACTAGACAATCTATTGTTCAGTTTGTGACAGCATTAGTTTTGCAAAACATTTGGATTCAGTTAGCTAAGATAAGACCTGCTGAACGCATGGATTTTGTTGTTGTTATTCACTTGTAGCGAGACAACTGCACTTAGTGAGCCGTCTGCTGGTTAGCTCTGACTGATTTTACGGAACGTCAGCTTAAATCTAAGAAATTTTATTTCATTTTACTGCATTGATCAAATCCACAGTGCAATGGATAGAATTTTCGACTATTACAGGGTTCGACCCCGCATTTCAATCATTTAATGGATAGTTGTCCGATTTTCATCAAACATGATGGAATTATCAAACCATCAATAGTACGCTGGCTCTAGGTCTCGTTATGTTTGCACATAACTTCAAAAAGCAGGAACACAACACAACACAAAGGAGGCTAGGTAGACATACAGCTGTTTCATTGGTACCTCTACCAAATCATCAGTGACTTTCGCCTAATGTACTGGCCCCAACGACTCTTACTCCATGCCGGTGGAATTATGTAAAATTATAGAAAAGTTATAAATACGACGTTAGGGGATGTTTGAATTGAAAACTGATCGTTCCTAGGACAGCTATACGCTATAGTCATCCAATTCGACCGGCTTCAACAAATGTGCAACGTATTTGTACCTAAAGACGTTGTGCAAAGTTTGTTCATACCAAAACTAACGGAAGGAGTTAGCAGAGAAACAGACATGGCTATATCAACTCAGCTCGTCATGCTGTAAGAATATATAAATCCTTTATGTGGTCATAGATGCTTTCTTTTATGTGTTACAAACATGTGGACAATTTTAATAAACCCTCTACAAGGGTATAAATATAACCCTCATTAGTCGAGCAACGATCCAGTTTCTCTATACATTTGGTTTTTGCAGCTGCTTTTGTTGCGCCGTTTGCTTGTGTGACCAGTAACGCCAACCATCGGTACGCCTGGCTTTTGTTATTGTTACTCTCTTGCAGAGAGGCAATTTCACTTAGTGCGCCGTTTGCTTGTAAGAGCTGGATTTTGTTGTTGTAAATCAGTTGAAAACGAGGCAATTGGATGTGTTCCAGAAATCTCTAGAGATTTTGATATAAACGTTTGCATTTCGAATTGAAACTGGTTGCCTTTATATGTGAAGTACCACAAAAATGGCCGGCTACTAGATTAGATGACAAAAGTTGAGCGATTTGAAATCGACTGCTCAAGGCCAAGTAGATTTAATGTGTCCGGTTTTGCCGTCTTATGATCTAGTAGCCGACCTTATTGTTATCATTTCACATATAATGTAAACCTAGTTTAGTTCCAAATCAAATCGTTTTTACGAAAATTTCAAGAGATTTGCTAGTGCGAATTAAAGGCGCCAGCTGCCGAAAAATAACTTTCAGAACTTGTTAATGTGAACCTAGTTTAGTTCCAAATCAAATCGTTTTTACGGAAGTCTCAAGAGATTTGCTAGTGCGAATTAAAGGCGGCAGCTGCCGAAAAATAACTTTCAGAACTTGTTGCGCTGTCTGCTTGTTGGATGAGCTAACGCTATCTGACGGTACGCATAGGTTATTTGTTGTTACTCTCTCTATAGCGAGACAATTGCACTTAGAGCGCCGTCTGCTTGTGCGCTCTGGTAACAGAACGCTTAGATTTTGTTGTTGTAAATCAGTTAAAAACGAGGCAATTGCTTGTGCGATTGAAAGGGGCCAGCTGCAGAATAAGACATTTCTAAACTTGTTGCGCTGTTTGCTTGTGGGATCTGCTGATCTTTGTAGTTGTTATTCACTTGTGCTGTGGCGTTTGCACTTAATGCGCCGTCTGCTTGTGCGCTCTGGTGCCAGGACGCTTGGATTTTGTTGTTGTAAGTGAGTTCGTTACAAGGCAATTACTTGTGCGATTAAAAGGCGCCAGCTGCCGAAAAAAAAAATCTCGGAACTTGTTGCGCCGTCTGCTTGTGGGACCAGCTAAAGCCATTAGCCGGTACGCATAGATTTTGTTGTTGTTATTCACTTGTAGCGAGGCAATTGCACTTATTGCGTCAGTTCGCAACAAGGCAACTGCTTGTGCGATTGAAAGGCGCCAGCTGATAAAAAAGATCTCTCGGAGCTATCATTGGCTTAAGAGGAAGAGGCTTCAATGCCCTTATTCTTGAGGCACCACTTTCTGATTGGAAAGAACGAGAGACAGAAAAGTTCTGAGTAAATTGTCAAACTTTTTAATGAAAGTGGACAATTGTACATATGTGCTCACACTTACAATAGCCAAGGGGAGAAATACAGGGTGGTCCATCTAGTGATTTGAATTTGAGCCAAGGCTGCAAACCGGTCCTAAGCCGAACCACTTCGAACCGGTTCGGTCTGGGTTTTTTGGGTCCGACGAACCGGACCATGAACCGAACCCCTAAAATATTTGACTCCTCGAACCTGAACCCGAACCGGACCACTTTTTCGAAAAATGAGGTTCGGTTCGCCAAATTAAGTAAGTTTTTCCAACAACACATACAGCGAAATATAAAAGTCATTTGTAATCTCCCTTGTATCATTCAAGAAGTGCTCCAATCCTACGACATTTCTCTCGGTCAGATGTTTTTAGGGAAGTTTAGTTTGACAGTAGCAGAGATTGCACACTTTAGTTTGAAAAAAAAAAAACAGTGATAGACAGTGTGACGCGATGGAACTTAACCTACAAAATGGGCGAACGTTTGCTAACTTAAAGATTTTAGCATTCATAGTTGATTAACATTCAGCTAAAAACATTTGAAAGGAAAGTAGTTCAATAAATCTGTTTAAAGCCTCACAATTACTACCAAGTGATTTTTATTACGCTTGCTTTTCATGTTGAGCAATTGTTCTGAAATCTGATTACTATCTAAGTGCCTCGATAAACGTTCCTCTATTATGAGCTCAGTACCCATATTGGCTGCTGTGTTCTTATACCCGAGATTTCCCACTTTGTTAACTTCTGGCCAAAAAAAATATGTTTCAAAGCGGCACATTACAGAATGCTGAAGCTCCAAAAAGATATTTTTAATGAGAGTTTTCAAAATTCAACTTTAAATGACTCAACGTTTGATTGCGAATAAGAGAAGTTTATGACAGCAAAAGAAAGCAATAAACAAATATGAATTCTGTAAATGATGTTATAGATTCTTGCGAAAATTGTCCAAGAGAAAATACATCGACAAATGTTTGAAAATTTTGGAATTTTGGTCAAAAAATTACGAGGACTTAAAAAATATTGCCCCGACCATACATGCTGTTCCAGAAACTCAGGTATCAGGTATGATGTAAGAGCTAGTATAGATGAACAGCTTCTAGAAGATATATATAAAAATAGTAGACCCGCGCTCTTTGCTGCTTACAAAATGAATTTAATGTTTAATTTATCTATCATAAAAATGTTCCTATACTGAATGACACAAAAATGAAATGAAATAGGCGCTCAAACACACATTTTTGGCCCAAATTTGAGATTCTTTTGACTAATTTTTAATTTATCAGGAACCTATTTGTAGAAAAGTAAACATTTTTTATAATAACCATGCCACACCCTCTGGATATTACATAAATTAAAAAACACATATTTTCTACAAATTTATAGTATAGATATGTTCAAGCGAACCGAGGTTCGAACCAAAACCTTGGGTTCAGGAGTTCCAAGAACCGGTCCGCAAACCGAACCTTAGAGTTTACAACGCGTTACAACCCCCCCCCCCCCCCTCCCCAAAAATTTATAGGTTTACCCCCTTTATTTAAAATATTCATGATTTGAACTATTCAAAGTAAAATCTAACAAAACTGGGCCGCTAACACCACTGACAAGAACCAACCTTTCCAATAAATGTTCAACCTTTGAACAATATCCAGCCGTTTGTTTTTTATAGCAAAATTAAATTCCAATTTTTAAATGGACCACCCTGTATATAAGGTGGGCCTTGTATGTGACTTAAATCCCTTTGTTATGCATTAATTACTACAATTTTTAAAATGAATTCAAAAGTCAAATATGTGAATACTAACTTCGCCATAAAAGTATAACCCCGTAAATTAAATTTTTTATCATTAAAGACAGATTTTTAATTGTCTTTTGCCACAATAGTTTTAACCGCTTTTACTAATTTATGATTGCAAAAAATAAACAAAACTTTGATCGTAGATCTGAAGTTTGCGTTAGTTTCTTTTTCTTTTTGAGACAGATTTGTGCACAAGCAAAGAATTGTGGTTTAGGCTTGTCAAATCCCAACCTAGTCTTGATTGCTTACTCGCCTTGTCGCGCTTCTTGCCTCCTGACCTGAGGCCCACACAGATACCACATCCTAGAGCAGGGACTTAAAAATTCCAAAAATTCTTCTTCATTTGTAATGTGTGCACATTGCTTGAAATTCAAAAGCAGCGTATCCCAGCGCTGACCAAGAATCTCTATTTATGATTGCTTCTTATTTCTCACTTGAATACAAAATTTTTTGGGGTTCTGACAATTCTGGTTGGGGTCACTTTCCCATCATAGTTCATATATCGTACATATGTAGAAACTACTCGTATTTCTGATGCAGTTCTTCTGGGTGTGTAACTAGAGCTCTCTATCTAATCTTAATCTATTCTAATCTATCCATCTACAAGTTTTGAATGAATGTCTTTCGAATTTTTGCACTGTTACGTTTATTCTGGTTTCATTCTCTCTGAAAAGCCCAACACACACACACACAGTCGTGCATGTTGCTACCAATAACCGATAACAAACAACAAAAAACAACACCCTGTACATCATCTCAAACTCTGTGTAATTCTTTAGCACTATTGTTATTGTTGCATATTTCACGTTTACATATATCTATTTACATATATATACGATACAATAGAAGATCAAATCAATGCATACAGTCAACTGACATTGTGATTTGTGCGAAAAAAAAACAAAACAAAAATATTACCTCATACGTATGTGTACATTTATTTGATATTCATATATGTATGTAACAAAACAAAAAAGGGTTCAGCTCATTAAAAGGGGGATGTTCAGATTTTGTTAATGAAATGAAAACCAATTTTGAGATTTGTTGTATGTAAAACAGAAGAAGTGGAAGCTATTTCGAGTAAGTAAAATTTGGTGTAAAACTAAAATTTTTTGGTAAATTAAAGGAAATAAACACAAATTTTTACTAGATCGTAGCTTAATACTTATTTGTATTAAACAAATTTTCGATTATTTTGAGCGAAGAGCGAAGTAAGCAATGTTTTTGGTAGAAAATTTTTAATTAGAATTCGATACTGAATTCTTACCCAAGCATTGCTTAGCTTGGGTCAGTTGAAAATTTCAACCAGGGCTGCCCAGAATGAGCTTACGGCCGCGTGGAATGAAATACAAATGCACAAAATATATTTAAAGCAAGCACAACCAAGGTATACTAAACAAGGTAGGCTCACTCAAAGCTCTCTCTCGCATGACAACTTATAAAATTTCAGTAGTAAGCAACTGTTGTAAGCAAGCATCTCCGCGGACGAATTTTTTGTGTTTTTCTTAGTAGCTTAGTAGGCTTTGTATTGAAATATTTTACTCTCTCGCTCTCGCTCTTTTCGACACAAATATACGGAGTTCTGAGAGAGCGAGTGAGCCTACCTTGTTTAGTATGCCTTGAGCACAACTACAATAAATTTGTGTGTTAGGCGAAAGAGCTCGGCCAACTGCGAGCGAGGCGAGTGCTGACTACGCTAAGCAACTTTGTTGTTGCGTTCGAGTTTGCGAAAGACATATATGTATGATGCTGTTGTTGCTCTTGAAAAGAAAGAGAGGAGAGCGCTTATATGAATTGTTTGTAACTTTTTGTAGGCTTAGGGCTTACGTTAGCCGTATACGCGCCAGCTAATCCTTTGCGAATGCTTGGCTTGCGGAATGGGCATGAGCACCCCTGATTTAAACACTTCCAACACATACAAAATAATCTATCTTCGCTTGAGAAAATCGTACATGTATTCAAAACGGCATATCTTTGCCTAAGAATATCATAGAATTGCTTGGATCAATTTATTTTAAAGCTTAGATATCAGAGATCAAAACCGTAACCGAAACCGTAACCCTTAACCGCTAAAAACACTTTAAAATTTGTAACCGAAACCGTAACCGTCACCGAAAAACAATTGTTTCTTATAACCGTAACCGTATAATCCATATGTATTACCATAACCGGTAATCAGTACCGAAACAAAAACAAATATACGGGTTAATTTCGGTTTTCCTCAACTAAAACTTTCGATAAACGTTAATTAGTTTCGCGCAAAAGGCAAAATTGGCTATACAGCCCCTCAAAGGAGCAGCCAAGCTTCTAGAGTAGAGGACATAAAAATGTGCTTGTGTATCGTGAGCAAGAGAGCTCTCTCCAGTCTACAGCTTTGTTTTACATGTAATTCACTGTTCACCGATTCATAACCATAAGTTCGGCTCGCGTTTGCATAAAAACATGAGTGTCTTCGGCCCTTGGTAGCTATGGCTGGCCGGCTCTGGTCTAATGGAGAGGACAGAAATATATGCCCTCCCGGCCATGACGTTAATTTATTTGATTATGTACAATGAACATTTGACATGCGCCGCACAGATGCTGACGGGCACAAAGAAAAGAGAGCAAACGAGAAAGAATGAGTGCAGCTAACCAATATCTTTACCCTCCTCATCTTTCCTTATACATATGTGATATTGGCTATTTTAGCCGATCCAAAAATAAACGGCTTCAGCTCAAGTTTGGCATCAGCTAATTCTGGTTTTTGATGTGGGACAATATTAGCGAAATTATTACAGTTTAAGCACTAGAAAAAGTTGCATCAACAAGAATGCAGAGCGAACTGTTCTTTGGTAACTTGTATTCTATCTGGATTCAATGTTAATTTGAAATCAAAAACAACAACTCAGCATTGACCAAACTTTAGTCTTACGAGTTAGAATTTAGAGAACCAAGTCTGTTCGAGAATAATGCTCACCTACGTGCAATATTTCTTGATCCAAGATATAAAATATCTTTATCTGTCAAGCAGAAAATTGTTATGAAATCTGCACAATCAAATAATGGACAACCATAATTTGATTAAATTATTAGGGAAAAACAGTCCAAAGTCCAGCATTGAGGGAAACGAGTCAGCCGACAAACTGGCAAGACAGGGCACTACCACTCAGCTCCTCCCAGATAAGAGCTTGATAGGGATGCCCTTAGCCTCATTTAAACTACTTACAAGGAATGAAACGTGGCGCCTGGCTACAGAACGATGGAACAACCTTCCGGTTTGCGCCGTGGCTAAACTCACGTGGCCAACGTTCAACCAAAAACGAACCAACAGTCTTCTGCGCCAAAGTAGAGAAAACATATCAATTCTGATTGGGGCCCTAACGGGTCACTGCCTCATCGGCAGGCTTCTGTAGAAGCTGCCAATGTGAAGAAGAGGAGGAGACATTACTACAGGGTTGCCCATATTCGACGGACCCATCTGGCAACGCCATAACTTTTGGATGGATCGCTTAATGACATACCGCGTTTGAAGCGTCAGTCAAGCAGATTTTACCTGGAACAATACACGCCACGCGAGCGCTCTGAAATATTAAATTTACATTCAACAGAACAAGTAATTGTAAAACTCAATCAATTGAATGGGACCGAAATAAGCAAAATTGCCGTATTTACGCCACTGAAAATCCTCAGGTTCGAGTCTCTTTACAAAAGTGTTTGGCGTTGTGCAAACGGTTTGGGCCGTTTTTCTTCCAAAATGATGCCAGCTGTTACTACGGGCGTTATCGATTCATTTTGTGATGCCAATTATTCGTCGTTGGGGTTCTGGTTCCAGACGGGCTCCACCGACACGTCGTAAATCGATTTTCTGGTGGTTTTGTCGAATTATTTACGACGGCGCCTCCTTGGTCAGGTTTACGTTAACAAGCCAAGGACCGTAAAGAGCTCAAGGACAACATTCGGAAGAAATAGCCGCTATTCCGGCCGAAATGTTGGCGAAATCGAGGGAAAATGCTGCAAAATGGCACAATACGCCACTCAACGCCAGAGGCGGCCATTTGAGAGATATCTTGGTCAAAAATTGAGTCTAAACAAATCTACTTGGAACAAATTAAATGATTAAGATTGCCAACCGCCAATTTTTTTTTTTTCTTTGATTTTTAAAAAAAACATGGGTCCGTCGATATGGGCAACCCTGTACTCTCTTGTACAAAAATTCTTGACGTCTCACAATGGTTCAGTCGGAGGAACATTAACATATTGGAACGGTGAAAAAATTAAATTATATTTCCAGATCTTTACAAATTATCAAAAGTTTTGTTAGCAGTACCACCCACAGAAATAAGTGTTGAGCGTTGGTTTTCAGAAGTAAAAATTTTAATAAATTCCCGCTTTTGACGGCGTAATTTTTCATAGTAATATTTTATACGAATAACCGTTACCAAAACCCGAAACAGAATTAGTTTAATAACAGTAACCAGTACCGTAACCGATATTCCACAACCGTAATATAACCGTAACCAGAAAAAAGCAATCGAACAAATTAGTAACAGTAACCCAAACCGTTATTCGTTCGGGTTTTAATCTCTGTTAGATATAGAACTATGCGATATTATCAAAGAAGGTTAAAACAAAAAGTAGTGGTACTTCACAAAACGCCATTCAAAAGGGTCAAAATTGACAGCTGAAATTACTCAAAATTATAATAAGGTACAAAATAATGCCAGTATATATGATAATTGCAGGTTTTCGGCATATTAGACAGCTCCAAATTGTAGAAGACCGAACTAATGATCAGTTAAAAGTCAGATTTGATGTTTTAGCCTTGTCCCACTGGCTCATTTCCGAGAACATTCACAGAATGTTCCAATCTTTTGTGTGAAGTAAAGTTCACATGAGCAAAATAACTTACATAAACCATCATGACGGAGTTGGTTTGATTTGCACAAACTTGGCAAAAACAGCTTGCAAGAGAGTGTTCATATTGTATTCAGACAGTACGCAATACTTTTCGAAAACGTGATTTTTTTAACTTCATTTTCAACAAATTAATAAGCTTGTGTGAATATAGCTTAAGAGACGAATGTCCATTCGTGTAATGAATCGCTATGAATGTTCAACTCACTGTTACAACATTTAAATGTTTTTTTTTGCTAAAAGGCTAGAATTACTATCGATATGTTATCGATGAGCCAAGTGTCAGCAATGGGAACAGTTGACTGTATCAAGGGCCGAGACAAGGAACAGTTGTTTTAGTTTAAAGGTCTGGATAAGCTTTTTGAATAGAATGTGAAAATGAATGAATCCTGAAAACTGGCTTTAACACAGACTAAGAAATATAGGCTGAACAGCAGCTTAGTCCACAGCATTTTACTCAGAAATTACAATTTCGGTCTCGCTCTAACCAGCGTGATTTTCTACACAGCTTACAGCACTCAAAATTGAGAGCCATCACTAATGCTTATAGATTTAAGGCTATAACCAAGGTATACTAAACAAGGTAGGCTCACTCGCTCTCTTACAACTCCTTATATTTGTGTCAAAGAAAGCGAGAGCGCGAGAGTAATATATTTCAATACAAAGCCTACTAAGCTACTAAGTAAAACACAAAAAATTCGTCCGCGGAGATGCTTTGCTTACAACAGTTGCTTACTGACTGAAATTTAACAAGTTGTCAAGAGAGCGAGAGAGTGAGTAGGCCTACCTTGTTTAGTATACCTTGGCTATAACATGGAAAGACTATCAGGAGAAGCTTACTTTGATTGAATTTTGACATTAGTGGAACTAGGAAACATTCAATTTTATTTCGAGAAACTTCTTGCTTTTCTTAAATTATCTTAAATTTTGTGTATTTTCGGTATTCATTTGAACTAATTAGTTAAAATATTGAATCAAAAAAATAATGCTAGATTGTTCTCCGATTTTCATCCAATATATCTGAAAATTGTCCTAAGGATATGAAAGCTTATGAAAGCGAAAAGATCTCATACATACATATAAGTATTATGTTTCTACATTTTGTACAAAATCCGAACATCCCTTCCGTACCCCCCTTGGTCCAATTTATTGGCATTGTACAAAACTTACTTTGTATGTATATACACGGTTCTCAATGTACCATTATGTATGACTAGGCACACTCTCTCACACACACACACACACACACTTACACTATTGCCATATCATGTCTTCCAATTCTTCGTGCATCGATTTACATATTTACATATATACAACAAATTATATAGAACATACATACTTACATAATGATCGCATTTAGTGATGTTCTTTTCCATTTTTTTTCCAATTGATTCGAGTGAGCGCGAGTCGCACTTAGTAATTTTCATTGTATCTCTGCATATACAGGTGGCACACATGTGCAGCATAGCTACCCAACGCTAGCCTCTCGTCGTGCAGGAATCGGACGACGATTACCACCGACTCCAAGCAAACCGTCGACACTGCAGCTCAAGCCAACCAACATTAATTTCCCCAAACTGAATGCGAGTCCCACACATGTAAGTAGCTAGAAATGTGGTTTCCTAATCGGTCTAATTCCCGTTTCAGTTTCCGTTGCAGACGCACCACTCAACGCCCCACAGTGTTCACTCGTTGCCGCATCACCGCGACCTGCTGCGCGATCCTAGAGATATGTATTATAGTAGTAGAGAGCGCGAACGAGATCGCGAACGCCTTAGGGAACGGGATCGGGACCGAGATCGGGATCGACTGCATGAGTACGATCTGCGTTATGAGTACCGAGATCGGGAGCGTGAGCTATATGAACGCGAGCGTGACCGCGAACGGGAAGTGGAAAGAGAAAGGTGAGTTAAAGCAGAGGCGGGCAAAACACACTTGCTCATTTTGGGTTTCGTGTGTGTGTTTAGCCCCGAGGCGGCCAAATGGAGAGGACAGAAAAGTGCGCTTGTAAAGAGGTGTAGAAGCCAGAGGTTATTGGAAAACTTCTATATGAAGTTTGCTTCATTGCAGTGAAGCAAACTTCATGAAGTTTTTCAAAAACCTCTAGCTTGTACCTCTAGGTGAAGTGGTGTCGCTTATCGCTCTACACCTCTTTCCTACAAACGAAAGCTTTTTCAAAAACTTCATATAGTTTGTTTCGCAGTGTAACTCCTGACTTAAGGATTTTAAAAAAGTTTTTGCTT
>JAEIFU010002746.1:0-38586 GCA_018904235.1 Lordiphosa stackelbergi
AAATTTACTATAAGGTAGCTTGCTCCAAAAATTCTGGAATTTTTTTCCTCGATGGACCGTGAATTATAATGAATTTACATGCAGAAAATAATTGGCGGTCGACCATGGTTCTTTTTTATTGAATTTCAAAGTTTGCATTTTTCCCCATACAAATATATACTTGATCATATATGCTTTTCGAATTCAGTTTGTTTTTGCTAATAAATAAATTAAAAATATTCTTTACCTATATGAAAGGCGTACGTTTGTTTGAATTTGAGTGCCAAAGTGAGGAAAACTTGTCACCTATTGGAACTGTTATGAACTCTTTTCAACGCCACCTATCGAGGTAAAATTTAAGGCGCGTTTTTTCACGTGCTTTCCCCAGGAGGCCTATTCCACGCAAGCCCCAGAAAGGCGTTTTTTTAAGTGGTGTCCCCAAATGAAGGGCCTAGTCCACTGTCATCCTCCTCGTGAACATCCTCCTCCTATAAATTAATATTTTGAAAACCGAAAATTTTTACACAAACTATTACATATTAAAGACTTACCTCACTGAAATTAACATCTTCATTAATAATATTATCATTCGTGGGACAATACATCTTCCCAATGGCCAAGAATATCTCATGGACTCTTTCAGGATGTGAGGGATACGTCTTATGAAAATGAAATTTGGCCAGGTAACCCAGGTAGTGGTAGTGGATGAACTGCACTTCGTTTTTGATGCGCATAACATCGAACACGACGAAACGGACAATTTCATCAATGCTTAGTTTTGACATGTCAAAAAAAGTGTTCTTGCGGATGCTTTGCAAGAAGTTGCAATGAACCTTTTTCTTCTTCTTTTTCTTGGCGTTCGTGCTTTCCACAATAGCGTTGCACCTGAATCGACCTCGACTCGCTTCTACAGTGCACAGTCTATTGCACCTCGGACATATCAATTCCTTCGCCATCACATTGTGGTCCCATAAAAACTCCATTATAGCATCCGAGCTTAGCGATAGGAGTTTTGTAAGCGAATACCGACAATTCGCGCAGCTCATTTTTATAAATAATAGTCCACTTTCAATGAAAATAATACTACAAAAGTGTTTTTTTTTTGCGAAAACATTGACATATATTTCAAAAGCATATGTGATCGGGCATATATTTGTATGGGGAAAAATGCAAACTTTGAAATTCAATTAAAAAAGAACCATGGTCGACCGCCAATTATTTTCTGCATGTAAATTCTTCATAATTCGCGGTCCATCGAGGAAAAAAATTCCAGAATTTTTGGAGCAAGCTACCTTATAGTCAATGTTATGTTAAGAAAAATCATTTTTAAAAAACAATTTTTTTCAATCTCGGTGGACCTTTCTGTGGAAATGCCCATATCTAATTAAATGTAAATTTTATGGTAGATGTCAGCGGTTTAAGGAACATTATAATTGATGTAATGGAATGGTTGTTAAGCGTGGATAGTCAGATAGGTATTGTTTTCTGGGGTTGTTGAACAGTGGGCATTCAGAAATTATGTGGTGTATTGTTAAGTAAGTGCTGCAAGAGTTACAAACTGAAGGAGGTTTTGATTAATCAAGGCGGAGTCTAAAAAATATTGTTATATCTTTTCTGTTCACAGCGTCCTGTTTTCTTGTGCTAAAGTCTTTTATAAGAGTTTATTCTTCATCTTATTTTCCATTTGCACTACGGAATGGCAAAGAAGTACGGGCCTCGAACCTTTGGACGAAATTTTGCACAGTTCACCACATTTCCGATAGTTCATTTTCTTTAATATGACATTATGACTTATAAGGAAGTCAATGGGCGTATTCAGCAGATAATTCCGATTTCCGGTTTGTGATTTATGATTGCCGATTTTACCTGCTGAATACAGTGATTGACGATTGGGATTGGAAAATTTGACAATCATGTTTGTTAAATAGAAATCGAACAAAACGTATGATTGGTTAACGATTGCTGGGTCAGCCTACCTTTGTACAGACATTTATATGAAATTATCTATTTAACCAATCCATAAATATTGGATATTTTGTGTGAGTGTTTTGCATTGATGAAAAGTACTAAAGCCACAGAAAATCTTAAAGTATGCAATCAAATATTCAGCAGAGACACATCAGCAATCGTAAATCGGTAATCGCCCAAAACAAGCCATATTAATCACAATCTTTGAACAAACGTACTCGCAAAACAATTGAACACAACAATTTGTTTACAAATTTAAAATTTTTTTTTTTTTTTTGACATTTGAAGAAAAGCATTGTAGTCAAAAACAAAAGCAAATTTCAAAATTAATTTAAAAAGAAACCATGCATGACCGCCAATTATTTTTTGCACAAAAATTTTTATTAATTCGGTCCATCGAGGAAAAATAATTCCGGAATTTTTTGAAAGGAAGGACATATAATAGACAATTACCCAAGACACGCACAACACCACAAAGGAGGCTGGTTGACTGTAAAGCTATTTCATGATACCAATTCAATCTTGGCCTGTCTTTGGTGAGCTGGCAGGTCTTGACCGCTTGGTCTAAGGCAGCAAAATCCGACATCAGCAGCAAACACCAAAATCACTAAAGCTTTGAGTGTATGCGTGCCCCGAATCGGCCCTTCTGTTGTTAGTTCAGAAAAAAATACAATATAAGCACCCATATATTGATCGAATGAAAAATAGTTTTTCGGGTTAGAGTTCTGAAAAAAGACTCATATGTGATAAAAATTTCTTAAAATGCTTGTTGAAATATAATATTTGCCCTTCTCATCTAGATCCTGACCGGATCCCACATTCTATTTCGGATACCGAGGGACCTCTTGTCAATCTTAGTAGTTCGATTTTGATCGGAATCGATTATTCTAAATGTGTATCCTTCTCTTCAGTGGGTTAACTGTTATACTTCTGACGAGTTCGTTAGCGTCAGCAGCGTCTGTTTTTATTTTGGTTTGCCGCAGCTGCGGCGGCGGCATTTTCGATTTATTTTTATTTATAAATTTGATTTCGGTGTTTTTTTTATAAATACTATGTAAAAAGAATAACACATCGTCAACAGTTTGTTGACTCTTACGTAAGCGCCCGAGCAAACACAAATATGAAATGGGCAGATCTAATTTATTAACAACAATTGCAAATGCTTAAAATAGTCCACAAGCCCTGACCAACAACTCTACCAATTGGTATACCAAAACGGATTCTATTTAAGTATAACAAAAACTTTCCATAAATGGAAGAGCGGAAACATACAAATCAGTAAAACTAGTGTGAAAATAGAAATGCACGTGCAGAGCAAAAGCACAGCATACATAAGTACTTACTTACTTATGCACACAATCATAGAGAAAATACTCATAAAGAGAGATATACACAGACACATGGGCGACGTGTATAAATATTATTTAACACATATACAGGGGCGGACTTACATCAGAAGAAGTAGAATTGAGTGATATTGTGTGATATTGCTCATCAATTACTACCACTTACCTCTGTCTAGAAAGTGTGACGGTCTTATTTGTAGGCGTATTTTATCCGTTATGCTGTTTGAAAATAATGCCTATTATCAAAGATTTGCATGTGAAACAAAAAACGATTGTTTTTGTGAGGCAATTGTTGCCTCTCGCTGCCTATACGAGGATACATATATTGAAATTTACCTATACGTTTTCTATAGCAAAATTTTTATAATTATATAATTTTTCTTGGAAGCTGACATTGGATCCCAAAAAAAAAATTGTATATGAGATGCGGTATCTATATATGTAGTGTCTTTGCTATTATATATTAATCTCACGTTTAGAAAAAGTTAAAAAAATTTTATTATTTTGATATTTTCTTTGGATTAATGTTTTTGTATGGAATGGCCTGGTCCCGGCTTACTAATAAGATTAATTGCATAACTTTGGAGAAGCTGATGACACCCAATTGGTCAATGTTTGAGACAATTGTCAATATCAATATATTGATCAATGTCAAAGACCATTGATAGAACAAAAATGACCATAATCCATGAACCAAGGCTTCATTGGAGAATCTGAAATCGCAGTTTGGTCTATTTTTTGGTTTGGCTTATGGCCTATATGAAGTGTTTGTGGGTTAATCAAAAAATTAATGGAATTTCATTTGGCGGTTTGTTGAATTTCATCATGAAACCTTTTTTAGAGTATTAAGAATATCATGAGGATATATTTTTTTTATAAATCTAAAAATTTTATATTTAAATTGTGGGCAATGTAGTTATGTGTGATCATTTGTGGTCCTGAAATGCAATTTCTAAGCATTTCGAGGTTTTGTTACCATGGAGACCCCTTAGACGCATATTGCGCCCATGCATTTATCCTGACATGATTTTTCAATATCTTCAAAGTAAAGTTTGTTTGGCATTATTATATTTTTTGATCCTCTTTGGTATTTTTCCGCGATTTAATGATTTGTCAGTAACAGACAGTGGTTTGAAACAGTATTTAAGATCTTGGTTATGTTCTTTACCTTTGGTCATCCGTGGTATTAATCGCGGTTCGGTATTGTCATAGACAGGGGAACGTAGTTATGTGTGATCATTCGTGGCTTTGAAAATCAATTTCTTAAGCATTTCGCGGTTTTGTTACCATGGAGATCCCTTAGCTGCGAATTGCGCCTATGCATTGATCCTGATATGATTTTTTTACTTGGTTGGCAATTACGTTTTTCATAATTAATATTTTTATTCTCTTTGGATTTTTTCGCGATTTAACAAGTCTTCAGTCAGTGCACCTATCACAAAGTCTGTAACTAAATTCGTTTTACACTCCGTGTACTTAGCTAAAAACCATTTTGTACTTAATTGTATTTAACTAAAATTTTTTAGTACGTACGAGTGCTGAACACAAAAAAGTTCGGTACTTATTTTTATCGGTCGGTACGTTACGACGCTGTACCGTACTTGCTTTTTTCGGTCGGTGCGTTACAAATTATTTACTTTTCTGAGTACGGTACTTGTTGTGTACGGTACTTTTGTTGTGTATACGAACCCTGGGAGTTACTACAATTGTTATAGCAATTTCCGGCCTCCAATGGACAAGTGATTAATACTCCGCCCATAGATGTCAAACTTCAGACAATCAAGGAAGAATTTTCTAAAAATTTTAAAATATTGAGATACTGACCAATCAGGGAATCAAACTAGAATCTGAATATAGCGGAGACCACACACATGATCCGTACTCTAGAATCGAACGGACAAGAGAATTATACAGTGAAATTTCTTTGAGCAGCGCCTAATAAATTTTACAACAGATTTTTATGTCTTCAATCATTATCAAATTTCCAGAGCTCCAAAACGCTTTCAAAAGGTTATCAGAAAACAATACAATGTTTACACAATGGTGTGTATACCTTTGAGAAGTGCAATTAAGCTTAGAACGTCTACTTTCCCGGGATGTAGTTATTAGGTCTTCGCTAAGAAATCGGTTAATCCGGTTTATACCGGTACGCAAAATAAATCCAGGTACCAAAACGGAACCGAATACCGAAGTAATGTTAGAACCAAAACAGAACCTTTTACCGAAATACAAGTTTCGGTACGGAACTGGAACCGAAATACAATCCGGGTTGATTCCCTGTAACCTACAAAATATGTTCTTAAATGATGGTAACATGATCTAACTAAAAAATGCGATATTTGCGATATCTACTTGAGATAAAAATAGACTGTTTTAAGTTAAGCATTTTAATATTTTGTTTATCTACTGATGGGTCTAATCGGGTTTTTTATGCCTGCTACATACGTTTGCACGAACTTAGTGTACCCTTTTAATAATCTGCGAGTTAGGTTTTGTCATAATAAAAACAAAACATGCAATCAAAGTTAAGTCAATCTTAACTTTCATTAAAATTTTTCATATTGAACTTATACAAAATCAATTCAATACTTTATGTTTTCAAAGAATTAAATCCAATAAATTCCAATTTTTTATTGTATTAAATAAAAATCAATTCAATTCTGTTTTTTTTTTTTTTTCAAAAACTTAAATGATTTAAATTTTTTCTTAATTCATTGTGAATTAAAAATAAAAATGACTCATTCATCGACAGCCCTGTCCCAAACTGACCATATCCTAATCTTAGTTTTCAAATGATTACAAGTTGCGTTTCAACTGCAGAAATAATTGGTCAAAATTAAAAATGTGTCAACTTTACAAAGCTTGCCAGCTGTTCCCTTCTTAAATTCACATATTTATTCCTATCGCTCCCCTAAACTCATATTTTATCCAGCAACACACCAAATCCGCTCCTGTTTCAGTTCTTTCTCTTCTATCAGAGGGACACATAACTTTATCTGTTTTTATGTTAACCATGCTTCATTGTTGCGCGCTTTGATTTCGTTTTATTTTTTTCTGCTAAAAGGCAAATCGGGTAAGTTTATGCCAGCTGTGCCTGAGCTTTGCAGCCAAAGTGGCCTTCAATTTTATATGAGGGTCGTCAGAGCCAAAGACCAGGCAAAACTATGACGCGCGAGAGAGGAATTGTGTGAATAAAATTTACTGCTTTGTTGTTGTATTTTCTAGTTACGATGAGACCATTGAAAGGTAGGGGGGAATCGATATGGTTAAGCCTGGCCTTGATAGTGCTCTAAGGCTTGGACTTTTAAACATTTCTATGGGTTTTAATTAGCAGGAATAAGGGCTACAATCCTACCCTCCATCCACCATCTAACGCCGTAACACGTTGTGATTATGTCATTGAACCTCGCTCTCTTATCTAACATCTCGCAACTGATTCAATTTTAACGCGTTACTAGGCAAGAATTATGGTTTCTTTTTGATAACATTTTGACCCCCAAGTTGTATTTCCTTTTGTCACTGAACTTTTCCAATGCCGACAATTTATGCAAAAATTGTATTAATATAAATTTCTACATATTCGCTTATTTTCGGTTTCTCTTGTATGCTAAAAGAGAGGCGAGACGTATAGTCGAACTTGTAATGCTCTTTGTTTACTCAGAGTATGTGGGCATGTTGATAAAAAATGAATTTGAGTAAACAAAAATGGGAAAGAAGTAGAAATAATGGTACAATGAAGGAGAAAATTATCAAATGATTGGACAAAGCTGAGTTCGTAGAAGCCGAAGTTTTAATACACTAGATCAGGGTTTGTCAAGAAGAGCGAGGCCTAAAAGTGGAAGTGTATTGGTGTGCGAAAATAAAAGGGCCAACGCTGGCCAGCCACTAAATAGCGGTTTGCTTTCTTGGCCGGTGTGAGTTCTAAATCTAAAGCTATATTACTTCAAAAATCTCTGGGATAGGCGAGACCGAAAGAAATGACAAATTTGCGGGAGAAAACATTTCTGAAACTTCCGAAACTGATGAGTTCAAAAATAATTTTAATTTTATATTAAGGGTTTTCACGTCAACTTGGCTATCAAGTAATCTGTTTAAAAATTAAACCTCCAACAACAAAGTGTACTGGGACAAAATAAGCTGACATCACCAGCCCCGTCCCAGGTCATGAGATTAAGGCTGCCTTCACACTGTTCGACACATGAGACATGTCGATAAAAAATTCATCGATTACAAATTGACGAATGACGATACCGTATACTCTGGATGTCATGTTATTGTACTCAAAAAATGATGTCAAATGGGTACTGTTATTAATGAACAAAGTTCAAGCACAAGTTCCATAACTGTCAAGAAAAACTACTTTAATTTAAATTGTAAAAAGATGTGCGTTTTTTTTTTCCTTCGAATCAGAAAGATCGAATTTTTAAAAATGGAGTTTGAAGTTCAGGGCCAGATGCTAGCGGCAATTGTCTGCGTCGGTATGGAATTTTTAGCTGTTGACGACGACGTGGAAGAGCCGAAAGCCAAGCGCTGTTGCTGGATGGACGAGCTGAAATTAACACGTCCCCAAGAAGGAATGTTCGCCAAATTAAACAATGAGCTTAGAGGCATCCCAAGAAAGTTTAAAAACTTTTTTTTTAAACATTTGGCATGCTGGCGTCTGTGGTTGCACCCTTAATCCAGAAGCAAAAAACGAATTGTAGAGACCCAATATCACCAGCTGAAAGACTTGCATGACGGACCTGTCATTTGAGTTAAGGATATCTTGTCAGCTGTAAGGCGCCACGCAGAGTTTTTTGCATCTCTATTTTTGAACTCTAATATGCTAACATTCCACAAGCATTCGTAGATTTCCACACACTTGATAAGCGTTTTTGTTGCATTATCTGACCAATGAATATTAATTCGACGCTTAAAATTTCTGTTTTTGACTTCCATTTCAGCAAATTCAACGGTTTTCTTTTAGAAAAACCAAAGTCGGTGTTAAAAGGTACTCATTGATTCATTCATGCTTCATGTGAATTTACATTAACTATATCATTCGACATATTCTCATGTTTCCAGCATGTGAATTGAAAAGCAATTCACATTGAAAATATGACAACATGAAGGCCTACTAGATTGTTATGTTATGTGACGAACAGTGTGAAGGCAGCCTAACTAGTAGAATATAATTTTCAGTGTTGATAAACACTTCGTTATCTTCTAGAAAAAATAGAAAAGATACTTTTGAGTTATATAGCACATTTATCTGTTCTCTCTATCTTGGTAGCTGTGGTGTAGGGGGTAAGGTATGAGACTGAAAGTCAAACAGACCTGGGTTCAAGACACGTAGAAAAATGTTTTTTTTTTTTTTTTTTTTAAAGCACAATTAGTGTTCACTACTAGCTGAAGATTAAATTTAATTTTTAAACAAATTGCTTGATAACCAATTTGACGTTACAATTTCTATCTATTTAACAAATTCTCTTTATCTAAAGTCTTAATGATTCCCGACACTCATAAAATTTTTCAAATTTCCTGATACCCTTTTGTCAATATATCTAAATTACTACACTTTCTATATTTGGGACCGTTTCTTTCTATTTACTCGTCTACAATTTCTATCTATTAAATCTTAATGATTCCCGAAACTCATACAATTTTTCAAATTTCCTGATATTTTGTCAATTTCTATATTTAGCAGTCAACAATCCATCAAATGCTATAAGGTCCTACCAAAAATTTTAGAATTTCGCAATGTTTGAAACTGTTTGATGCACACCTCTTATAAACCAACAATTGCGCTTTTGTAAATACTCCTATGAAATTTATTTATAATATATAATAATTCCTAATAATCTTATTTGCAAAATAAAATTTTGCAAGCTGACATATTTTTTGGACCGTTTGATCTACTCCTATTTACCCGTCTTTATGATAATCTGAACTCAAATGGGAATTTAGGATACTTTGCGATTTTTTTAAATGCTCTGCATGTGTCTATCAAATCATCAGAATAATCGGTGATCTCATGAATAATTTGGAAATTTTGCAATATATTAAACCGTAATCTATACATTTCATTGGCAAGCACCTGCGCTTTTGTAAATACTCAAATGAAAGTTTGTCAAATTTCGCGGTTTTTGGACCATTATAAGTTTAAACTTTCCAACTTTTTTGATCGTTTGGTGTACAACTTCTATTCATCCTCCTGGATTTCCCATATATCAGTTCTTTATAATAATCTAAGCTCAAATAAGAATTTTTGAAAATTTTTTTTTTTTTCGACCATATAAATCAGGGTTCCCCCGGCTGACTTCGGAAAGCAATCGGTGTGAATTGGCGAGTTTATTCGCCTTCCAGGGCTATGGCTGAAGAACTCTGATTTAAATAAAAGTTATATTCGGGGGTGCCCCAGAAATCTCTAGAGATTTGGCCGACGGTTGGTTTGTAAATCTCTCGAAAAAATCATCGGTGCCACAGAACTTTAAGAGATTTAATTTTCTTATTAGAAAATCAAGTTAGAGCACCAGTTGTTCCAGTTGAAGTTCCATCTCTAAAAACAAGGCTGAATCTCCAGCCAAAAAATTTCTCTTCTTTAAATTATGGGTTAAATTGACGTTTAAATGAAATTTTTGATTGTGTCATATGTTTTATGATGCATTTTTAAATTATAATTTAAATTAAAGTCATATTCTCCATAAATAACAAGCTAAGTTTAAAATTTTGTTGGCGCCAAACATGAGGTACCATGAGGTGCCAGCCCTTAATCCGCTGGATGCCAACCAGATGGCGCCACAATCGCTAAACGGCGCCACTGATGTGTTTGGTTTGTTTGTTTTTCCTAATAATTATTGAAACGCAAATTTTAATGTTTAAACTAATTGAATAATTTATTCGTTTGATGCAATCTATCCTAGAAAATAATGTTGCTTACATTTCCAAAATTTATTATGCTTGCTAAAATTGTTTGGGTGGTGAATTTTGCTAAATCTCCTTACAAAACACGGGAGGTTTGAAACCAAACAAAAGAAATTTCTGTGGCACCTAAGAATTGGAATTTGGGTGGAAGAGGCTTCTGTGGCACCCCCGATAGCCTATTTCCTATTCGTTCAACTATTTTTGCGTGATTTATAATATTAGGTAAGTCTGCGTAAGAGTATACATAATTCACTATCTGACCCCGTTCCAAAGAGAGCGTCTCACTTAAACCACGTGCGATAAAGAGAACGAAGTTAAGGCAAAGCATAGAACGCGATTAAATGCCGGCATTTCGACATCTCTCTACCGGCCTCTCTTCTATTTATATTGCTTGCTTCCCAAACCTGGGCCTGTATGTCACATTTCACAAGTCCACGTCGTGGAGATCGGTTCAACTTTTCCAGTTCATAGAAAATTGTAAATTCTTCTACAAACGCCAAGCAGGTGAATCACAAAAGACTGAGTAAAACTTTTCCTTCTCCATTTCAGGCACTACCAACAAAGCGGAGATAATGGAGGTAATGAAGAAATTGGATGCGGATTTAGTGGCTCTCTTTGCCACAGCTGCCGCCTCGGAGCCTCTAGAGCAGCAGTTGAAGAAGAAGCAGCAGCAACAGGAGCTTTGGCAGCAGGAGCAGGTCCTCCAGCACAAGCAGCAGCAAACGGATTTGGTTTTCACTCCCGAAATCTTTCAGCGCTGCAACGCCTTGCAGTTGCATTTGGAGGCGTTGACATTGCAGCCGGAGGGCACTCAGCGCATGGAACTGCTGCAGAGTGAAGTGCGTCCTATTTTTACCGTGGAGTGTCAACTCTCTGAGGAGTTAATCAAATCAGTGCCACATTTTGCCATGTTTCACATCATGCAATTCGAATCGGAAAAGTTTCAAAGTCTGACGCAATGCACCCGCTTTGGTCAGACGGCTCAGCGGGAGGTACGGTTGCCATTTCACGAGAATGTGGAGTCCTTGGGCCATATTGATTTCACTGTTTGGTGGCGTGAGCCGGGCACTTGTCTGAATGAAATGTTGGGCATGGGACGTTTGCAGCTCAAGGAACTATTTGAGGCTTCGCTGTTGGAGCAATGCAAATGCATAACCATTAAACGTCGTGATGTACATTTGGCTAGTCTCTACCTAAAGATTAGTTTGCTCATGGCCAAGACTTTGGCCAACAACAACAACAATAATAACAACAACAATTCTAGCCAGAAACAGGATGAAATTCCCAGCCACAACAACAGCAAGTCATCTTCTCCAGGTGAATATATATGACTAAGGTTCGGGTGTGGACCACAGCAACTGATATTGCTACTGCAACAACAACAACAACAACACGCCTCCAACAACAGCCACAACTACAACCACAACTTGAACACGCTCCGCCCACGCCTTCTCCTGAACACATTTGCCGTTATCAAAGTGCTGCCCATCATCATTTTCTTTTTAAAAATAATTTGGAATTCAATTATAACCAATTTTCATTTAAAACAAGAACAAAATCAAATCAAACAACAACAACAACAAAAAAACAAATTTGTTTCGTGTTTTATGTTTTTTTTTTTTATTTTCATTATGTCACAGCTTTTAATTTTGTGTTCACCATTTTGTTTGTGCGTGTGTTGCCTGGGCACAGTGGGAATTTATAAGTAGAATGATTCAGGAATTTTGGAAGTAGAAGGGATTTCGATTTTTTTTTACTGTGAACCGAATTAATTGCGAATTTTTCATTAGAATTGATTTAGTTTTATAATGGGGGTTTCCACAGCCTGTCGCAACTCTGTAAAAGAGTTCTGGCATGGCCAAATCAGGTGATCATACCGACCATACTGGATCATACCAGTGCATGCTGCCAAACCGAGAGATTAGCCTACATGAAAAGGCATATTTTAACCATTTCGCGTTCTACCATCGACGTATCTGTTTGTTTCACTTATATGAAAAAAATACGATATGAATACGTTATTTGGAGATACTTTCGGCTTTATTTCCTTTTCGCTTTTGGTTTATGTAAATAAGGGTGTAAGGGTATTAAAATTTTGCCCAGAATTTGCATAGAAATATACATTTCCGCCCCTATATATTCTTGATCCGGTCGACGAGCTGAGTCGATTTAGCCATCCGTCTGTCTGTTTTACGGAAACTAGTCTCTTAGTTTTAAAGCAATCGAGCTGAAACTTTGCACAGAGTCTTCTTTTTACTGCACGCTGCTAATATGGCGGAACCGACTGGATCGGATGACTATATCTTATAGCTGCCATAGGAACTATCGGTCGAAAAATGGGTCTTAGTAAGAACAACTTTTTTGTTTTTAATGATAACGTCTTTAAACTGAGCGATTATTAATTTTATTAGCTTTTAAACAGATTTGTAAATTTTGGTCAAAATCGGATAACTATATATTAGAGCCCTGCATGAATGAGTCAAAGGGCCCTTTGATTCATGTTTTAAAAAAATGGTTCAAGTAAATCAAGTCAACAATTTTTTTAGTTCAAATTAGTCAGCTCAAATTTCCAGTGACTCCAAACAGATCAAACTCCAAACAGATCAAACTCAAAACAGATCAAGCTCAAAACAGATCAAGCTCCAGTGGTTCTATAGATCGAATCAAATCAAACATTAAGCCCATCTAAAAAAATGTTTACTTCCAAAATATGCAATTTGCTATGCTCTGGTCCTTCCTCAAAGGATTGGCGAGTTGAGGGACAACCGCTCAAATATCTGCCACATTAGAGTGGGTATGACCCAAGGAAGAGTAATTGAACTAGTACTGGGCTCCGCGGTATTTCCGGTTACAGACGCCCAAAACACTTAGCGGCCAGCCGTGCTAGACCTAATATATCTGACTCTGGGGCACTGCCTGTCACATCCATTCAAACGTTTGAGACGGTGCAGAGCAACATATTAGCATAATGCGTGCCCCTGGTATATCCGTAACTCCAGCCTTTGAGAGACTTTGCCTGCACTTTCTGCATCCAACAAACTGGCCGACCTCATTGCTTTCCTTATCCATTATTTTTCCAAAGATTTCCCACACTCTGCTTCTTCCACGCTTTGGGCTAATGCTGAACTCTCAAGAAATAAGCTTCTTTTTAATATCTTCTTGGGTTGATATTATTAAAGACTCCGTGGAAATTTGAAGACTATTTATGAATTAAGATAAAAATTTTAACGTTAGTCCATACTTATTTGAAAAACCTTTTACCTAATTTTAAACGTTCTAAATATTAAACATATGGGCATTTCCAAAAAAGGTCCACCTGGGCCAAAAAATTAAAGAGGTCGAATTTGTTAATTTTTGGAAAAAAGTGACAATAGATTACATGTACTTTCTCATCTAAAATCTTTCTGATGGTACAAAGGTACAAGAATGCATAAGAAACCATGAGAAACTATGCCAATGCAATAAACTGTAAGTTTTTGCTTCGCATTATAGCAGAAACCACATAAATACAATGATGGAAAAAATGTCACGTTCGACAGATAATAAATATTTTTCAACAAAAAAAAAGTACTCAACATTTATAAATCAAATAATATACATTTTAAAGAACTATTCATTCATAAGATATTAAAATTATTTGGGCTTAGTTATTGTGTTAGGTTTCGTTAAACTTTGTCTTTATATAGCTGCTCGCGAAAACCACTTCTGTTTTTGTCACGTTCGAATAGCTTCCAATTTTGTCATTATTTTGGAAACCGAATTTCACTTGATATACACTTTAACACTAATTAAAGTACTTGCTAAGAGCTATATTATACAGTAAAAAACGAATTAAAAATTCGATTTAATTTGATTTTTTTTTCATTTTCAATTTGTACGACGGTCACGGTTCGACAGAATGGAAATGCCCATTGCTGATTGGTCCAGTGCAATTTTATAATTTTGCTCCGTTTCTTTTCAATAGTTTTTGAATTTTCAACGAAATTGAAGAAAATTAATTTTGTTTAAATGTGCTCAGAAATGAATGACAATTAGGTTTTGAGCTATTTGATCTATTCATTGAACCCTTTGAGCTATTTGAGTTGATCTGAGCTGAATCATTTCGAACAGATCAAACAGCTCATGGCTCATGTCATGAGCTATAATTTAATGAATCAGTAATTTTGTGAGCTTTGATTAGAAGTTCATAGATAGTTCAAAGCAGAAACAAAGTCAAGGGGAACTTTGATTCGATTCATGCAGGGCTCTGCTATATATTATAGCTGCCATAGAAACCATAGGTCGGAAAATGGGTCTTAGTGGGAAAAACTTTATTGTTTTATATGTTAGTATCCCCAATCTCGCTCAATTAATACGCGACTATTAATATTAAATACTTTCACACAGATTTGCAAATTTTGCATAATTATATCTTACAGCTTAAATAGGATTAATCGGCTATGGCTATCTGTCGGCAAATGGGTTTAAGAAAAAAGAACAAAATTTAATTTTAATGCTTTGACATTTCAAAACATTTGCAAGGGGATAAAAATTTCTCGTTTACGAGAACTTTTAACCTGTTTCGGTTTCAAACTTGCTGCTATACTTATCAAACCTAAGGTTTTGAAACGAATGGTGGATCAAAGATTACATAATAGTTTCCACATTTTTTCTGGTTTTGGCTTTGATCCATTATAGCTGGTTTAAAGTATCCAACTGCATTTTTCACTTATGGGTCATCTTTTTTTTTAAATCGAACGGTCTCAAAATGCAACATATAATAATATTAAGTAATTGTTGCTAAATTTTAAATTCAATTTTTACTCGGATATACAATTTCTTGTCCTAAACACAACTTAAATTAAGGTGCTTCAGAAACAATGCAGATTTTTATAGTTGAAAACAGCGATGGCCCTTGGTGGCCTCCCGGGGCGAAAAATTTCGCTATTCACATTCTGAACCGAACCGGTTTTAAAACCGCGTTTAACTCGTGAACCGAACCGTAAACCGAACCGGTGTGTTTTTCAAAAATGTTGAACCGAACCAAAAACCGAAAAATAAAATGGTTCGGTTCGGTTCACCTTAGCTAACTACTGGCGAATAGTGAGCAAAATTAGCAGTTAGCTTTAAAATATTACGTAAATACTTGGAAAAGCAGAGTTGTTTTAAAAATCTAAGAACATCAACCTTAATCCAACCAATTCACCCAAAATTGTAATAAGCCAAGAGGTGATTTATTATCCGTTGGGGGTCAACTCACATAATAATCAAGCGTTAACTTTTTATCTTTAATTGAGATTGGGTTGAAATAGAAAATGACTATGAGTATTTCTATGGCTGGTAGGCATGCAAAATTAAGGTTAAAAAAGGAAGAAAGACATAGCTTAGTAATTGTCCACTCTTTGGAAAAAGAACATCGACTATTTTTGAATTTGATTAGAAGAAGTAAAAAAATCTAGCTTAATCTCATTTAATTTTTAATATACAACAAATTTCCAAAATTCCTTAAAAAAGTAAAATATCGATTGTTAGCGTTTACCTAAAGATTATTAAGATTATTCCCTGTTGTTTTGAAAACTTATTTATATGTGAAGTGCCAAATATGTCAGAGATTACTTGATCAGGTCAAAAGAAAATTGTAATTATTTGACGATTTTGATCCGCTTGGATTTCAGTAGTCGATTTCAAACCGTGAAAGTTTCTAAACAACTCACAGCAACGTCACTTTATATTGAAAGTTGTAGGATTTCAAAACGAAATGAGAACGTTTATACGGAAATTGACGTAGTTTTAAACATACCCGATTAACTGAAAACTTTTGTTAATGAATAATCTGAACACTTGTATCAAAAATATGTTTCTTTAGTGAAAAGTGAACCGAACCGAACCATAACCGCGGTTCAGTAAGCCCCAAAACCATGCAATGAACCGAACCGGCGGTTCAAAAACTGTGTGAACCACTGAACCGAACCAGTTCTTATTTCCGAGTGGTTTGCATCCCTGATTTCTGTGGCACCCCCGTCTGTGTACCTTTGGTACAGAGAATACAGGCCTTTACGCTGGGTCGAACCCCTACCCCCCCATCGGAATTTGCTGCCAATTCCGCTAGCGGACGTCTTAGTCTGGCTTAGTACCAGGCTTATGAAAATATACTCATAGTGTTCGGGGCGAATGGACACATATTTTCAGAATGTAGAAAATTGGGTGGAAAAATTGTGTAGGAGGAATTGTCAAAAATATGTACATTGGACTAATGCACATATAAATATGTGTCAGTGGAATTAGACTATAAATTGTTAGTTTATTTGACACATAGGCCACTTAGCCATTTATAAGAAGTAAAATTGGCTTTTATTCAAAATGATAATACATTTTTTAAATTAAAAATACAAAAACGAGTATTTTATGAGTTAAAACAACATTTTGTGATTGTGTTTTCTGTAACAAATTTGGTTTGAAAAGGTGACTTGATGTGGCCACAACGCACAATTAATTTGAATTCAGCTTTTCAAAAATACATGAGGAAAATTTGTTATTTTCTTGTGTAATTGTACCATTGTAGTCTTGTCTAGGAAAGTGAGCTGTTGTGGTTTAGATGCCATGTTGGCAGAACGTTCTTTGTCCTATTAAGGAATGTACAGAAAAGAAAGTGGTAATTGTCTAGTATAGGACCTTACCTCAGAAGATTCTACAAAAAATTTCTTCGATCCATGACAGTGGGAGAAACGGCTGATTTAGCGGCGATTTATTAATAACTTCTGCAAAAATTATGCAATTTCTAAACGGAGTGGTTCGTTTTTTAGATAAATATGTCCTAACAAAATTAATACGAAAATTTTTTGATTGACCGCAAAAATTTTAAATGGTCTGCCCGATATCTGACTGTTTTAACTAAGGCATCTTTAACAATTTTTATTTTTTTTATGTTTTTACAAGATTTGGTATGAATCGGACCACTTTTTTTTCAAAAAGATAACAGAAGAAGCATTAGCCAGATTTTTGTTTAAGAAATGGAAATAAACTGTTATAACTTTTAAACAGAGGATGTCCGAAACTTTTTTTTTTACTCCGATCTACCGAATATCTTCCAATAATGAGATAACATCTTTTTTCCTCTTAGTAATATATTATAAAAATTTTTATTTTTTTTTTATTTAATTTTATTTAAAAAACAACTATTCGTAACCAAGTCAAATTCTCCAATCGTGTTAACAATTAGTTTCCAGTCAGTTCTAGTTCTTACAAGACAAATATTTTTGCAAAGAACATTAAAGCACTCTGGATATGTTAAAAAAGAACGAAAACATGTGGTTAACCTTTTTTTTCTATACTTTTGGTGCTCGCGGATATTTCGATAATCCTGTCGGCTTCAAGTTTCCCCACATCATTCATTGAATTATGATATCTGCACCGAATCTTTACAAGCTTATAAAACTGATTTTTGCCAATTTCGATACGTTCTTCCCTCACTGTCTTTCTCTAATACTGTATCGAAACATAGTTATCCAAAGCCAAAACTCTTTGTGGGTATGTCCTCTGACCATACGAAAACAGCACCGTTTTGATATAGACACTGCTTCTAAAAAGTCCAACAAACAGGTACACTTTGATTCTTGAATTTTAAACAACAAGGACTCACCGACAAAAAAATGTTAACCGCTGAACATTTGAACATTTTTAGTTTCGCTCCACGAAAGACAGGTTTTGGCTACTAAGGATTGTTAAACAGGTACTTTCACTACGTATTCAAGTAATACATATAGGACGGGTCACCTGCATTTATTTTGCTTAATACATACCTATAGAATATATAACCAAGCTTTTAGTAGAACAACGAGAACTTATATTTCACAGCAAAATTAAAAAAACTTAAAAAAGCGATTAATTAAAAACACTCCAAACAATACTTTGATAGCTCACACTCCATAAATCGCTTGTTATAACTAGTCTATCGTCACGCACTTGTTCACCTGCCGTCCCCCTTACCCAACTTGCTTAAATTCTATTTTTATCGACAACATATCAACACCACTATGTTGCACTCCTCCACCCACAGCACCCTTCCTTTCTATGTTTATACACCCCTCTCTTTCACAGTTTTTTACACTTACCACACCTTCCCCCCCTTTTTAACAACCTTACACGGTAATATGTGTGTTGAAGCTTACAGCTTGCGAATTTAAGAGAAAGGAAACAAAAGTGTTTTTGCTTATGATTATTAGTTACCGATTACTTATCGATGATGTCCAATATTTATTTTGAAATTTGAATTAATCGCCGCTAAATCAGCCGTTTCTCCCACTGTGCCATGGTTTCTTTTTAAACGAATTTTTGAGTGCGAGTGCTTGGAGAAATATGTCATTATTCAACTATTTTCCACACCACCCGTTGAAATAAAGTTCTACGCCTTTTTTTGGTATCCCCGGAACCCTAGTACTTGAAAAACATATTTTTTCGTCCTCTACTCCTTCATCATCCCCGATAATTTTTGTTGCTGCTATAAGCAGAAGATGTTTTGCATCTTATCTTAGTAGGTTGTCCGTTTTAACGTATTTTGCCTTCAGTTTCTTTTTCCACAATTTTCCCATTTTTTTCCTTGAAACAGACGATGACTTCTTTTTCCGATAAGATAAAAATTTGCACACAGTAAAATTGAATAACAAATTATCTATGAGTTAATTAGTGCTAAAGGAGGTTAAAATCATTATTAAAATGAATAAAAATAAATAAATTATTTAACATTTTTGTATAGTTTATTTAATTTAGTGAAGTGCGGCTATGTTATGCACCTCGCGCAAATCGAAACATAACGGTAATTTTGCACTGGGAGTGTTGATATTTGTCACTTATTTTCTTTATTATTAACGTTCTTTCAAACGGTAATCGCAAAGTTTTTCCAGTTCTACTGTTTCTATGCGTACACTGAAAAATCAAGGTCCACCATAGTTTATATTTTCGGTATAAAATTAAAATTTCAAAATTCGTTTTAAAAGAAACCATGGATGACCCCCGCGATATTTTGCATGAAAATTCTTCATAATTCGGTTTTTTTTTAGAATTTTGTGAGTCTGTACTAGACAATTACCCGTTTGCATTTTCCATTTAAAATTGTATAACTTACTATGTAAAGTGAAAAATATATCTTAGGTTGCTAGATCAGATGTTGAATTTGAGCGATGCGGAATTAACTGCTCCCATTTACTTGGCTTTGAACAGTTGATTTCAATTCGCTTTACTTTCGCCATCTGATCTGATAACCGAGCTTTTTTGTGCCACTTCACATATAAATTCATGGAGTTGAAACTTGAAATACAAGCGTTTATACGAAAATTTCTAGTGATTACTGCGTCAGCCCCAATTTATTAATGAAATGTAGATTTATAAACATTAAAAATGAACTAATTTCCATTTTTGCACAACCGATTGTAAAGCTTTCTCTCTGATTTTCAACTTCTGTGTCTTTTTTGTATGTCTTTAGGTTATTACTTTGCTTACTTGCCTTTGTATTATTGATACGCTTGTGCCCGTTGTGTATTTGTACTCATATTAAAGTGTTTAGCTACATTTCTGTACGAAATTCCATTTCAGAATCATAATTTTTCATTGTAGTTGGCAAATTATTCAACTTAGCTCAGCTTTCATCCCACTGTGCTCTTGCTTTTACTTCCCCTAGAATATACCTCAAGTAGTTGAAACATTTTTCAGGCATTCTGAAAACAATGTATTATAATGACACAATGTACATAATCACCCTCTAGTTTAAGTATCCCGCTTTACATTATCGAATGACGGGAGTTCACACGAGATAGGCACATGATGTAACCACTTAGACGCAGTTTTAGCCGCTTAATCAATTCGCAGCAATCTCTAATACGTAGACGATAAGCTGCTGCTGATTCACAATTAATGTGGCACATGGCTGCTGGAGAAGGGATCAAGGTGCAGTTCAGTAGCTGGCAAATTTTAATCTTTCTCTGTTTTCTGTTTCGTCTGATTTCTTTCAGTTAACAACAACAACAACAATTCGAAGGCCCCACTTAGACAGCCGCCCAGCAACAATAATAATAAAGCTAGCCTCGATAGTGTCAATTTCATGGCAGAAACCTCCAAGGTACGTCTCCTGCGTGGCTACATCTATGCGGGAGAGCTGCGTCAATTAAGTCCAATGCAAACGTCTCAATGCCAGGAGCTCTATATACAACCCTTTTGGCAACAGCAGCCTTTGGAGGTGAAGCTAGATGAGCAGCTGAAGGCGTTTCAATTGAAGGAACAATTTGCCATTATCAATGATGACAAGTTCCTAAAGAGTGTGGAACGTCAACAGTTGTTAATGGAAGTTCGACCTTTGGGTGGTCAGGTGAGATTGCCGTTGCATCAGTTTTATATAGCCTATCGGGATGCCAGTATCACCAACCATTTGTGCAAGGGAAAGGTGAGTCCAAAGAATCGAAAATGTGGCATATAAAATTATCTGATATTCAAACTGTTTTTTAGTTACCCGTGATTTCCATCGATGGCTGGGCTCCCATACTGCACCCACAGAGCCAAACTCAGCTGGGCGAGCTTAAGGTACTCCTGGCCATAGGCAGCGAAACCCAAATTGCTCAGCTTAAGCAATTGCGTGGCTTTGATGTGCCTGCCATGAGACGTACCACAGATCTATTGGATATGCTGCAAAGCGCTTTAACTGCACCCATAGCTATGGCTTCATCAACCAAAGCTCCGCCCAGCTTGGCCCAGCCCACGTCTGTTAAGAACTTCCTGTTTAATCTGCATATCACAGGAGCAGCCGGTTTGCCACTCAATCCTGGCTATGGCAAAACCAACAAGAAGCAGGCCAAGCGACAAAAACGTTTTCCACCCAATGAGCCACCCAATACCTATGTCACCTTTCAGGCTTTGCACAGTGAAGGTGCTACCTACAAATCGCATGAGGGCATGGTCTATGCCACGCCCATAGTGGAGAAATCTACCTCACCGCAATGGAGAAGCAATTTTCAGGTGGAGGTCAGCCGGGATTATTTGAGTAATGTGAGTTATCTCATTTTGGTGCGTTAACTTTTTATTATTTTAAAATCAACGTTTTTCCAGCCCCAGAAATTGTTTATACTGAAGCTCTGGAAGAAGGCTGGTTCAGGCACTGAACCCACTCCGCTGGAAGATGCCATCATCGGCTTTGCTGCCTTGAAGCTCTCGGGCAGCAGCTTCCCCAGCGGCTGGCATAATATTGTTGATTTCAATGGACGTGTCACTGGCGGTCTAGAGGCTCGTATCGAAGCTTTGCCCAATGTAGACACTTCTATAGCACAGTTTGAGCAGTCGCTGGACTTGAATCATTTACAATTGGGTCAGGCTATTAAAAGAAAGTTTACCGAATTGGAGGAAATCTCTCAGCGCTTACGCACACGTCTGGTGGATGTCACCGGGGAGACTTTAAAGTCGCCACAATTTGATATAGATGAGGCTTTGGCTCAGGTGGAGGAACTAGATAATGAAGATGATTTAAATGCTGATCAACTGGTGGAGGACTTTGAGCGTTGTCTACGCACGCCCACACCTCCGTCTGTGGAGGAATAGCCCCCGCTGGTTAAAGTCTACAGCAATTCATCTCTACTCTGCACATCCTCTCCCTATTGTTGTCGTCTCTGACACAGGCTCAATGCTAGTTCTAGATTATTACTTATCCATCTAGTTATATCTGTACTTAAGTTTGGCCACGACATTGATTCACTGATTTATAATGGCTGTCTATATAGCATCAAATCAAAGCTCTAGCGAAACGTTCACCAGGCGATCGTGGATCTGGGAAAATATTTTTGAATATTTTTGGTTATAGTTTAGTTTATTATTTAGATGGGAACGGAAGTGCAGTTAGGCATGATTGCCGCTTCCCATCGTATATACATTACAGACATACATACATACACATAAATAAATATATATATTTTAAATATGTATTAGTTTTGAAACTGTGTTAATTCACCTAAGTATTTAGTCATTATTAATTAATTTACAAAAATTTAAATAAAATATTAAAATGCCAAGGCAAAAATATGTATGATATCATTGTATTTGGTAGATTAAGAAAAGGGAATATGTACCACATTTGGAATCGCTTGAGGGAAAACAGGGCGAATTCTATTTTTTAAAGCTTTACATTATTTGTTGTTGGGGAAGTGGTGCACCGCGACCAGTATTTGTCTATTGTGCCCACCTACTGAGTTTACAGCTCTCCTAGCAGCCCTATTTTCTGTGCAAAAGCCAGGATTTTTGTGGGTTCTAAGTTGCCGATATTGCTTGGGTGTAGAATGTATTTCCCAAATTTGCTGAGTCTGCGCTTCGCAAAGTTGGGTGTTTGTTATTCCCAACTTATACTTTGGCTCCGCAGTCTGCAGTGACCCGTGTAGAGCCCTGTCAGAATCCTGAGGGCATTCTTTCCTTGTTGGATTAACTTTTGGAACCTTTTGAGGTTGTGGTTCACTATTAATGCTTTAGCTTGTCTCATTCCTCTGGTGTTTACCCAGGAGGCTGTTCTAAGCGTATTCTCTTCCATTCTTAGGAGTCCTTTTATTGTGTGTTGGCCTATACCGCAATAGGGCTCTGGCCCTACCATTGCGGTGGCTGCACCCTTGCGTGCCAGTTCATCGGCCAATTCGTTTCCAGGGATGTTGTTGTGTCCCGGTATCCATCGTAGGGTCAGGTTGTTCCTGCTGCCTAGTTGGTCTAGTTTGTTCTTTGTCTCTAAGACTAGCTTAGAGGTGAACTTATTACTGCTGAGCGCTTTAAGCGCTGCTTGGCTATCGGAGAGGATAGCTATTTCTCTATTATGGTAGTTCTTTCCCATATTACGGTCTGCGCAACGGGAGATGGCACATACTTCAGCTTGAAATATGCTTGTGAATTCTCCCATTGGTTCAGATATTTTCGTTCCTGGTCCCGCTACCCAAAGTCCGGTTCCTTGGGGGCGTCAGGGACCCGTCTGTATACCACATAATTGTGTGTGGTTGCATTTTATATGTTTCTTCTAGTGAGATCCATTCTCTCTTATTACTTTGGTGCAGTTCCTGTCAAAGTGATACTCGGCCACCATTTCGTCTCTGGGTTGGAGGATTAAAGGGATTTCCCTTTCCAGCTTTTCAGAGTCTCTGAGGCTTACTATGTGGTTTCTACCCACTCCTTCTGCTGTTAATCTAAGCAGTGTTGCTTTTTTCTTCAGGCAGATGGTATGGTGGAGCGGTGTTAGTTCCATCAAAACCTCGATTGCCGCTGTCGGACAGGTACGCATGGCTCCAGTCATGCATATACATGCCAGCCTTTGCAGTTTTTGCAACTGCGTCCTAACTGTGAGGAGGTTTGCTCTATCTCCCCACACAACAGCTCCATAAGTAAGCATCGGTCTCACAACCATGAGGTATACCCCCCATGCCCCACGACTTTCCGGCTATGCTCCTGCATGTGAATAGTGCTCTAGTGCACTTGCTGAGTGTATACTATAAGTGCTTGTCAAACCTCAGCCTGTTGTCAAAGACAACGCCGAGGTATTTGACTTCGTTTTTAACACTTAATTTAAGTGAATATTTGCACTTGGAAACTCCGATTTTATCAATATTTTGGGATTCATTTTACAGCTGCTTTTTCTTTCGTTAATATTATAAACTATTCTTAGAAAGTGTTTTGATTTTTAAAAGTGGCAGACGATTTTCCGCAGTAATTGTAGTAGGTTAGAACAAACTCAATCAGCATACGACCGTTATATTTAAACTGCAATTGTTTAAAGCAAGGTTGCAAAAACCCAATAATTTTTTCGGAGCTCCGATTCGACAATGCACTGTGGGCCGAATCGCCAAATAGTTGGCATTAAGTTGAACGTTGCAGATAGCGAGCTGAAACTTGTTATATTTGATAAATATGGTAGAACTTGAGTATCGCGGGCTCGAGGTCACGTAAAACACACAGATGTGTATGTTGTTTTTCCAATATACACTGCCATGCACTTGAATAGGGACAAGCATTTTAACGCGAATGTACAACTATTTGACTGAAACAATCAAATTGAATCAAAAGGCAAATATTTTTTAGCATTCAGTACTTCATTCTTTATTGAATTAACAAAAAAAATTTTTTTTAAGCCTTCTGTTAAAAAATAATTTTCAACGAGCTCTTCAAATATGGCAAATTTTTATCATGCACTTGAATACCGGGACAAACGTGATCTTTTCATCATTCTGAGTAAAACTCCGTGAAAACGTGTGTAAATACTTTTGACAACTAATGAGCATCGGTTCACATGCGTATATTTTTGGCGTATGAACAGTTATTTTCTTAAATTTTCTTTAATTTAGCTCTAAATTGATGATCAGACTTTGCAAAAACAACAACTTTTTTTATTTTACCTCCCCCCCTTCGAACCACAAGCCGCCGTTTGTGAAGCATGCAAAAAATGTACCTTGTGTAAATACTTTTGACTAGGTCTGTATGCAATTTTTTCGAAAACCCATCAATTTATGGGAATAACATGAAAGACCGCACCAAAAAAACATTTTCACGTACTGCATATTAATATAAAGATTCTCGTCGAGTTTTGCTCGAAATTATATGACTTGACATGTTCCATATTGTCAGATGGTACGCCACACCACAACACCCTTCTCACGGCTATGGTGACGGAACTGAAAGTGTTCTTCTTATCGAATATCATGGAAATAATAGGAAAAACCATCATTTCCAAACAAGTTGAAGCGTTTCTTAACTCAAAACTCCACGGTATGCCATTCCTTCTTTCGAGTCATATAATTTCGAGCAAAAACTTGATGAGGATCTTTACGTTGGGTATTGAGTGGTGGTTTTTTTTTAGTTATGATCTTCTTAGATATTCAGCTTTATGGATAACTCTCTGTACCGTATCGATACTTGCGTTTAATTGTAATTTTAAATGATTTTTCGAAGCTGAACAGTATAAATTTAAGGCTTTTTGTACAATTCGCTGCTCTGCAGTACGTGAACATGTTTTTTTGGTGCGGTCTTTCATGTTATTCCCATAATTTGATGAGTTTTTAAGAAAATTGCATACAACACTTTAGCATATTCCAATTTTTTGTAGCAATTTGCTTGTACGTAAGAATTCACTCCTTTAAAACCATTATTTTGCTTTTTTCTTCATCAGTTAGTGCTTTACCGCCCACCACAGTATTTTTTTCTACTTAAAACGTTTATATGATGTAAAAATACAAGCTTCATTGCGCGGAGTTTTACTCAGAATGATGAAATCACGTTTGTCCCTATTCAAGTGCATGATAAAAATATGCCATTTTTGAAGAGCTCGTTGAAAATTTTTTTAACAGAAGACTACGTTTATTTGAAAAAATTTTTTTTGTTAATTCAATAAAGATTAAAGTACTGAATGCTAAAAAATATTTGCCTTTTGATTCAATTTGATTGTTTCAGTCAAATAGTTGTATATTCGCGTTAAAATGCTTGTCCCTATTCAAGTGCATGGCAGTGTATTTCGGTCGCTCCAACCATCTTCAGGTACACTACAAAAACAATTTTCAATTACAATGTAACATTGATTTTCTCAAAAAGCACAAAACATGTTTTACATACATTGTTTTACACGTCTGTTCCGTTCGGCGTGGAGTTGGATACTGAGTTATTGTTTGGTACGTGAGTGTCTGTATAGGTGCGCACAGTTTTCTGTGTCCGATTTGTAGTTAAGCCTCTTGTCAGTGTGTGTGTCCATAATATACAACATCTCTAGAGTGAAGCGTTTGCTGTAGTGGTTTTCTTGCTGTAGGATTGTTGTGGCTTCAGAGTTTGGCGAGTGTCCGCTCTCCATACAGTGTGTCGCAAGCGCCGTTTTTTTGCATGGTTGTTTAATGTCTGAGTTTGTAGTTTAATTTTTGGTTGAGATATCCTAGTTCTAAGTTTCGATATTGTTGTACCAATGTACCATTTGTTGCAGCTGTTTCTGCATTTACATTACATGGTATCTTGTATATCACATGTATGTCGTTGTATATTTTGTAAATCTTTTTCCATCATTATATTTATGTGCTTTCTGCTATAATGCGAAGTAAAAACTTACAGTTAAGTGCATTGCCATGGTTTCTTATGCATTCATGTATACCCCTTTGTACCATCAGAAAAATTTTCGATAGCGAAAGTACATGTAATTTACAGTCACCTTTTTCTAAAATATTAAGCAAACTTAATGTTAAAATGAGAAAAATTGCGCTAGCATGGCCGTGAAACCAAATATATCCAATTGAGTTATTAGTGAATATAAGATTCGCGTACATTAGTTTAATTTGATCGTTTTCCTATGAAAATTCGATAAAATATAGTGATTTTAACCACTTTTAATTTTTTGGCCCTGGTTGACCTTTTAATGGAAATGCCCATATATAATGTAATGCTCAGCAGTTTTTTCAAAACTAAAATTAAATCCGTACAGGTTTAGGTAGATTTCTTATGTTATTAAAATTTTCCATTTTTTTTAGATATAGCACCCATTCAAAAAAATTAATTTGTATACCCTTGGAGAGGGTATATTAAAATTGTTCGCAAGTTTGTAACGCATAGAAGGAAGCATCTCCGACCACTTAAAGAATATGTATTCTTAACCAGCATAACGAGCTGAGCTGATATAGCCATGTCCGTCTGTCCGTCCGTCTGTTTCTATGCTAACTCCTCCATCAGGTTTAAAGCTATCTTAACCAAACTTTGCACTTTTGGTATAAATACTCTGCACATTTGTAGGAACAGGCCGGATCGGAAGACTATAGCATACAGCTGCCAAAGGAACAATCAGTCGAAAAAGTAGTTCTAGTAAGAAAAACTTTTTTGTTTTTAATGGTAGCGTCTTTATACTTTCCAGTTATGAATATTATCTGTTTCAAAACAATTTTCCGACAAACAATCATCCGATTGGATGAATATATCGTACAAACTCCCATGCATATTTCAAGCTCTAAGGGTATATAAACTACGCTCGAGCCGAAGTTAACTTTCCTCTAATATAACTCTCGAACATGATGGTCTAAGGCGTGATAAACAAACCTTGACTATTTGGGATTGGGTCGTTCTCCTTAAAGGGGACAATATTAGACTGTAAAATGCAGCAATCAATATTTGAAGACTTTTGAAGACAACTTTTGCCAGTCTCGGAAAGTTTAAATATAGATGTAAAATAGGTTCACAAACTACAGCTTCGATTTTGAAATAATATATATATGTATTTATAAAGAGAAATAATACACCTATCCAACAAAATTTTAGCAATTTAAAAATGCTCGCTATTGATAAGTCTTGTCTAACTTTATTAATAATCCAAAATATTTGCATTTTTCAGATTGCGAAAAAATGACTAAGTTAAGGCGGCTGTAAACATATCAAATTAATATTTTGGCTACCTTAAATTTGTGTATTAAAACTGTTGATTTAGCTAAAAAATAGTTTAACTTTTAACCAAAAATGAAAGTAGGGGTTTGTCCAAGAAGGGGCGCTCCTGGACCACTGTGCATCGTCAGCTGAAGCGCAGATATAAACAAAGCAAATTGCATATACAGCAAAATTCCAAAGAATACACACACCAAATAACAAAGAATTTAACGCAAGATCCATCTAGTTCATTCTAACGGCCATGTCGGGCACCATACTGGAAAACCTGAGCGGACGCAAGTTGTCCATATTGGTGACTGTTTTGCTGTTTTGTCAAATTTTCTGCTTCCTTCTGGGTGGTCTGTATACACCTGTGCCCCATGGACATTTAACCATTTTGGGATCGTTGTGCCGCGAGAATCATGCTCGCCAGAACGACACCAATTTCTTTTTATACTCACGCGGCGAGGGATCGTGCGACCAGGTGACAAGGGAGGAGGTGGAGCAGGACTCACTGAAAATGGCCAATCAGATAGTGCATGTCTTCCAAATGCCACTGCCACGTGATAATCGTGTTTTGGACTACTCTCGCTGGCAGCAGAACCTGATTGGAGTGCTGCAGGTGGAATTTGGCTATGATTCGTCCACAGAGTTAAGGGAGCCGCCTAGGGAGCTGCAGCTGACCATCGATATGCGTCTGGCCTATCGGAACAAGGGCGATGCGGATGGAGACTGGAAGCTGTATGCTTATGGTGTGGAGCATCGGTACTTGGATTGTGTTACAGCACATATAGGACAATCCGAAACCTTGTACACCTGTGACATGATTCCCCTGTTTGAGTTGGGCGACTTGCATCATAGTTTCTACCTTTTGAATTTACGCTTTCCCCTAGACACACCCAAGCAAATGAATCTGCAATTTGGTCACATGCATGATCTCACTTTGACTGCTATACATCAGAATGGAGGCTTTACCCAGGTGTGGCTGATGCTAAAGACGTTGCTCTTCCCCTTTGTGGTGGGCATTATGTGGTGGTTCTGGCGTCGTGTACATCTGCTGCAGCGTTCACCAGCTTTGCTGGAATATATGCTCATCTATTTGGGTGGTGCCTTGACGTTTCTGAATTTGCCACTGGAGTATCTGACGCTGGGAATGGAGATGCCTTACATGCTGCTGCTAAGCGATATCAGGCAGGTCATTTTCTATGCCATGTTGCTGTCATTTTGGCTGGTCTTTGCTGGAGAGCATTTGCTCATACAGGATGCACCCTATAAGTCGACCATACGATATCGCTACTGGAAGCATCTGTTGGCTGTGGTGGTGGGCTGCCTTTACTCGTATGTCATTGATATATACGAACGTGGTGTCCAGTTGCGTAATCCCTTCTACTCCATATGGACCACTCCGTTGGGTGCCAAAGTGGCCATGAGTTTTATCACCCTCGCTGGAGTCTCGGCAGCCATTTACTTTCTTTTCCTTTGCTTCATGATCTGGAATGTGTTCAAGAATATTGGGGATAAACGCATTTCGCTGCCTTCCATGTCACAGGCGCGTCGCCTGCACTACGAGGGTGAGTAGTCGGCCGTTTGTATGCTTAAATAGTGGGCTCTTTTCAATTTAAACATTTCATTTAGGACTCAACTATCGTTTCAAATTCCTGATGCTGGCCACACTGCTATGTGCTGCTCTGACGGTGGCCGGTTTTATCATGGGACAAATGGCCGAAGGTCATTGGAATTGGAATGATGACATTGAAATACAATTGTCCTCGGCATTTTTCATCGGCGTCTATGGCATGTGGAACATCTATATAATTGCCCTGCTCATCTTGTATGCCCCAAGTCACAAGCAATGGCCCACCATGGATTACAGCGATGAGACCAAAAAGCATAATGCACCTCTACATATTTGCCCTGTTCATCTTGAATGCCCAAATGCCAAATTCTTGCGCTCATTGAAGCTTTGAAAAATCTTACAAAGATAAAACTTCGCCTTTATATGGATTAAAAAAACCGCTGGTCACCACTGGAATGCACTGGAACACCCAATTTTTTAGCCAAAGATATTAAACTAACTCTCTACTAACAAAACTATAACCTGAAACCCTTCGAATGCAGCCGATATAATGCTTTTTCGAAAATAAACCTTTTATTTTATTGCGAAACAAAGTATCGAGGCTCGATTTTAGTTGTAGATCCAAGGATTCTTTGCAAGGCGTCAAACTGTTTTTGAAAATTTAATCTTAGTTTAAAAAACAGGGCTGCAAACCGGCTTTCAATCGAAACGGTTTGAACTAGAGTTGGCGATATTTCTTAAATTATCAATATCTACAATATCAAAAATCATATTATCTAATATCGATACTTAATATATCAAGTACGAAAATATAAGGTTGTCAAAAAAGTCTTGCGGTATTTTTATTGAATTTTCAATTGTTCATAAAATTGGTTATAATAATGCGATTTAAGTCAAATATACGCCGTTTTGTTCGATGACGAGTTCCCAACGAGATGCCAACTTCATAATGCCCCTCTTATAGAAGCTCACTTCCCTATTGGCAAAAAACTCGGAGAGCCAATTTTCACAGGACTCTCTTGTGGCCAACTTCCGACTACCAAGCTCGTTCGCCATGGACAGAAATAGGTGGTAATCACTTGGTGCGAGATCCGGACTATACGGTGGATGCAAAAGAACCTCCCATCCGAGCTCCTGGAGCTTCTGGCGCGTCACCAAAGATGTGTGAGGCCTGGCGTTGTCCTGATGGAAGACAATTCGGCCTCTGTTGATCCAAGATGGCCTCTTCTGCATGAGTGCTGCATTCAAGCGGTCCAGTTGTTGGCAGTACAGGTCCGAATTGAGCCTTTGGCCATTGGGGAGCAGCTCATTGTGGATGATTCCCTGCCAATCCCACCAAACACACAGAAGAACCTTTCTGGCCGTCAATCCAGGCGTGGCCACCGTCTGAGCAGCTTCACCGCTTTTCGACCACAACCGTTTGCGCTTCACGTTGTCGTAAGTGACCCACTTTTCATCGCCAGTCACCATCCGCTTCAAAAACGGGTCGATTTTGTTGCGATTCAGAAGCGATTCGCATGCTTCCATACGGGCAAAAATGTTTTTTTGCGTCAAGTCGTGTGGCACCCATACATCGAGCTTCTTTTTGAATCCAAGCTTCTTCAAATGGTTTATAACGGTTTGATGACTCATGCCCAGCTCTTGGCCGATGCTACGGCTGCTACTATGCCGGTCTCCTTTGATCAATTCAGCGATTTTATCGCAATTTTCGACGACAGGCCTTCCGGACCGTGGCGCATCTTCGATCACCTCTGCACCAGAACGAAAACGTTGAAACCATCGTTGTGCAGTGGAAATGGAAACTGTATTGGGTCCATAAACTGCACAAATTTTAATGGCAGCATGCCGTATTTTCTCTTTATGTTGCTTCATGTTTGCGACGCTATAACTCACGAACGACTAAAAACAATCAACAATATATCAAACACGTGTTAGCGCGTGAAAAGAGCTTTCCAAAAAGCTGTAGCGTGAACCGATGCGACGAATACAACTAGAACTACGCGCTTGCAAAGACAAGCTTGCGGAAATAGCGCAAAACTTTTTTGACAACCTTATTTATAAAATAAAAATGAATTCGTCATCACCATAAGAATGCAATAACTTAAAGATTTAAATAAATGAGTATTCTGAAATCCAGACTATAGAATGTATACATACAGAAAAAAAAACAATTATGATTCATTCGGGATGCATAGTTTTCTCATATCCATTTTTTCATATCCTCTAGACGATTTTCAGATGCATTAGATAAAAATCTAAGATCAATCTAGTATTAAATGGATATTTTTAATTTTCTTGTTCGATTTTTTAACTATCCAGTCCAAATGGATACCGAAATTATCCAATGGATCATTAACAAATATCCTTTTTTTCTATGTAGTAAAGTTTTATTATTGTAAACGTAAACCCTAAATACCTGTTCTTAATTGAGATACAAATTCAGTTTGCCCAGTACTTTGTATAAAAAAGCCATCATTAAAAAAATCATTTCAAAGCTGTTTCTATATATGTGAAGTACTTTGCCGAACTTAATTTTTATCTCATCTGAGTATGGGCCTTAAAGATCAATAGATTTCTCTAACTAAAAAATATCAAGAAACAAATTGACTCTACATATAGATCAGGGTTGTGCCGCTGGCAATATTTTTATCAATTAGCATTAATAATTGGTAATGCTCAATTTTAATTGGCATTAAATCTGGTAATGCAATTTAAACATTTTTAAACTTGCATTAAAAATTTCAAATCCAATTAAAATATTTTGAATTGGCATTAAAATGAAATAATTTTAATTCAAAATTTTCAGTGAACCAAGCAAAATATTTGAACCTGGACCTTAGACTGGTCCAGATTTAAATTTGTTTCCTTTTTCTTTTTTCTAGAAAAAAGGGGGTGGAAATCACCGTTGCGGTCTGTGCTGCAAATCATAATTGTTTGTTTTCTTTATAACTCGACCTTCGTTCATCAATCTTCATCATTCCGTTGGAGGATCGATAAATAATAATGAGTAACAAATCCATAATCTTTTTTCAAATTGCATAGGCGGGCGAAGGAGTAGCAAAAATTAAAAAATAAAAAACTTGATCTGCCTGAAATTATAAGAAGCTTTTGTCCCGTACACATCAAATCCCTATACATTGTAATCTCTGAGATCACTTCGTTTATACGGACAGGCAGGCGTACAGACGGACATGGCTATATTGACTTGGCTGTTGATACTGATCAAGAATTCTTATATATACTTTATAGGAAATTAATACTTCTCTCTTAATTCCATATCTATTGAGTACCATTGGTACAGAGCATAAAAATCTGAAGTACAGGAAAGCGATTATTTTGTTAACTAGTGACTTGTTTTAGAAAAGTTGTGGACAATATCCATAACTTAATGACCTAGATCCTGCCTAAAAAAGTTCTACGATTTTCAATCAAAAAGGTCACTAAAACAATCACTTTGTGATAAAATGGGTGGGCCCGACGCAGTTGTTAGAAACTAAACCTAAAATAGTTTCATTAAAAAACAACACCCCCGTTTGATTGCTTTGGAAGAATTTCCCCCACTAACATCAGAAGGGCCGATTCGGGATGCACACAACACTCAAAGCCTCAGTGTTTTTGGCATTTGCTGCTGATGTCGGATTTTGCTATGAGCTTGCCTTTGGGATTCCCAAGCATTCATAGCAATTCTGTCATGAGGCAACCTTTGCCAACACACTAAGGATAGGCGCAGACAGCTGAAGATTGAATTGGTATTCATGAAATATCGTTATACTGTCAACCAGCCTACTTTGTGGTGCTGTGCGTGTCTTGTTTTAGAAAAGTTGTGGACAATATCCATTACTTAATTACCTATAGCCTGCCTAAAAAAGTTATACGGTTAACTAGTTAAGGGCCGACTTCACATCTTCTATAGTCATGTAGCCAGCTGAGAGAATCGTGTGTCACATAAACTAACAAATAACAGTGTAAAATTTACGATTATCTGACCATAGCAGCTATCTGGGAGAACAGAAATCGGCCCTAAGTCGATAAAGTGCAGAGTCATAAAATATTCATGCAAGTACAATGACTTTCTGGCAATGAAATTTTGGACAGAGGTGTAGAATAAGTGCTTGGGTCGGCATCTCAGTTTTTAGATCAGCGATGGCCCTTGGTTCCTCCCCGGGGTCGAAAACATTTCGTAATTCACTACCGAACGTTGCCAGCGCCCGAAAGGCGTCATTCGATCGACAGAATTCGAAGCGATTACCACACAAACACTATCTTACTTTTAGATTCTTCTTGATTCATGATTTCTTAATGCTTTTCAAAAGAAAAACCATTTTTTAAACAAATTTTTTATAGAATACAAAGCTTAAATATGACTTCAATCTCACTTCCGATTTAAAAAGGTATCTCCGAAAGGTGGTCGCTCTTTCGGATTTCCTAAATCATTAACGACTCAAGTCTATGTCGGTTTTTTCAAATATGAAGGAATTCGAAATGTTATTATATATATTTATGCTGAGAAAAGCGTGAAACGAACGGAGGTCCGAACCAAAACCTTGACGAAAAAAGCAAAGCACTTTTAATATTAACAATCGATTACAACTTGCCCATAAGTTTCATCAAGAAAGTGCAGACGACCAAATGTATGATACAACATGTAGCTACAGATCATCTGGATCATGGGTAACGTCTTTTCGTGTGCCGAGAGTCGTCTGAATATACTGTATATATCATGAACCAGCTCATTGGCGGTTTTTGAAAACGTGGAAAGCAGAACAGTTGGAGTGGTGATGATGGAAAAATTGCAGAGATTAAAACCGTAACCGAAACCGTAACCCTTAACCCTTAAAAAAATTGTTTCTTATAAACTGTATAACCTTTATTACCATAACCGGTTATCAGTACCGAAACAGAAACAATTATAAGGGTTCATTTTGGTTTTCCTCTACTAAAACTTTCGATAAACGTTAATTAGTGCCGGGCAAATGTAGAGTATAGAAAAGTGTTCTTGTGGGTCGAGTGCAAGAGAGCTCTCTCCAGACTACAGCCGTTTTACATGCAATTCCGTGTTCGTTCACAACATAAGTTCGGCTCGTTTACTACCGAGTCTTTGGCCCTGGTAGCTATGGCTGGCCGGCTCTGGTCTAGACTAGGACGACCATAAATTTATTTAATGAACATTTACATCATACGTTCCTCACTGTTGATGACGGTCACCAAAAAAGAGCAAACGAGAAGATTGAGTTGCAGCTAACTAATCTTACTCCTCATCTTTCATTATACTTTTATGAAATTACTGGATGCTGGCTATTTTAGCCGCTCCAATCACTTCGGAAGTTTGGCATCAGCTAATTTTGATTTTTGTGTAACCTAAGATGTGGGACAATATTAGCAAAATTATTACAGTTTAAGGATTAGAAAAGCTTGCATCAACTGCCGGGCGAACTGCTATCTTTCTTTTCGTCAATTGTCTAATTTGGAAACCAAAAACAACAACACAGCCTTGATCAAACTTTCAAAGTTTCACGAGTTAAAGATGATGACTGTTCTGACATATATTAATTGTTCTTATTGTCCATTTATTTTATACTAATAACACTAACCGTATCAAAACCCGTTACAAAATTATTTAACCAACATTTTCTCTTCTTTTTCGTTTTAATCTCTAAAAATTTTAAAATTCTGTTCGATGATAATATCGGAGCATTAGCGAACTGCTGCTGCTGATGAGGGAAAATATGCTGGCGTTGTTGTTGCAGCTGCTCAGATTTGACTTACCCTAAAGGGCCAGCATTGCCATTTCCATAGGCGTTATCCTTCGTCTTAGATTCGGCCACAATTTAATGCTTAAAGCCGATGATAATGATCGCTTCAGGCAGGGTGGGCTTTGTGAACTGCAGAAAATGCAGGGCATGATGCCACGTTCTCCATAAGAGCGACTCACGTGCGTCAAGTTGTGGTTTTCAAGAACAGGATCCAGTTTTCTCAGATAAGTTAAGTTTAAATTACGCAAACCGTAAACATTTCCAAAAATTTAAAGTTCAAATTGTAATTATAAATAATACATTTACTTATCTATTTGCTGTCTTTCTTTGAATTAGTCCTTAATCTCTACCAAATGATTCTCTGCGGTGTGCGATAGTTTTGCCAGTAAAACTCTTTGGTAAAATACACATGAAATGTGGCCACATTCAGCATTAAATGCACACCCAGCTCCAGCCAATCGGTATAACCTTTGCGCGTTGGTCGTGTATTTAGGCGATATAGGATATATGGCACCAGAAAATAACGCACCTCTAGCAGACGCTGGAAGCACAAGACGAGCAGCAGGCTCAGCGGGAACATCAAGAGATAACTTTCGTTCATGTGTCGCATGCCGCAATACAGCACGGCCAGGGCCAATAAATAAACTGGAGCCATGGCATAGCGGAACCACCAGAATCGACCATATAAACGGCTCCACACGTAGAACGTATAATGACGATTATCAGCTAGAAGATAGGGATGAACCACGGTATTTAAATGCACCACAGCCACTATCACGATGAGGGCCAATACAGAGAGCAATCGATGGCGGCCTAGCAGACGCACAGCTGCGGGCAGCTGACGCAAAGTGTTGGTCAAGGCGAATCCCATGACAAAGAGGGCGAAGTAAAAGAGTTGCGGTAAGTGAAGAGTAGCCTCATGGGCACTTTTGTCACCCACCACTATGGAACCGTTGATGCAGATGAAGCCTACAAAGGGCAAAATAATGGAGGCATAGAAGCAGCATCTGGCCAAAATGCGTAAAACACAATTGCACAACAATTGGGGACTGGTCAGTAGCTGTAGCCAAAGCTGTAAGAAAGAATTAGACGGGAGTTTAAGAATTTTCCAAAAAAGGAAGAGACCACTCACCTGTTTGCTTATTAAACTAGTCTGCTGTTTGCCATTCGGTAAAGTTTTGGCATGTTCTTGGACCAGTGTGTCCAGTACGGTAATGCCACAGCCCATGCATATCCATACAATGTTGGTTTGGCGCATCAGAACACTAGCCGCACCGCAAACAGCTGCCGGTAGATGCGCCTCCTTCTGCCAATAGTTGTAGAAGAGCAAAACCATGGTGAGCGACAGGGTGTCCGTGTAGTAGAGATGACTAAAGAAATACAAGGGTGGAAGCACGGACATGGTAATGGCGTCACGGGCAGCATAGGAATTGCCACCAAAGCCGGCTAGGGTGCGACGTCGAATCTTATAGAGTAGCAAAATGTTAATGCCTGCACCGGCTAAACTGAGTAGACGCAAACCAGTCACTGTGCAATAGTTAAAGGGATGCAGCACCAGGCTGAGAAGATACAGTCCCGGGAAAGTAGTAATTTTTGAGTCCCACTGCAAAAGGGGAGATGGAAATTAAAGCCTGGAGGTATCGGGTTGGGAGTACACCTACCACATCGAATTGTTTGCGGCAAAAAGCTAAACCCTGCGGTATGTGGAACTCCTCGTCGATAACGTATTCCGAGGTACCGTTGACACGTAGGAACAGTGGCAGGGAGTACAAAACAAACCCAATGGGCAGAACGTAGTTCCAGGATCCTGCTACCATTTCACCCTTTGATCTTCATACTCTGTTAAGTAAGAAAATCTCTGGCTTGCCGGGCCAATTTATTGTAATATGGCTTTAAATCAAGACTTTTAGGCCGGTGCCGACTGTTTTTCTTCTTCTTCTTTTGTCTTTAAAACGATAGCGATAGTCGATAATAATAGCCGATACCAATCGTTTACCAACACTAGACATCAGTAGCTCAAGTGCAGTTCAGACCCAGCCAAATTGTTTACTTTAGTGCAGTTGGCGTCTAAACAAATCAAATTGTTTATTTTACAACTTTATCTTGACACCAAACATCCAAGAATTCGACACGTCACTTAGCCGGCTTATCTAAGTTGCCATGTCGGGCACCATACTCGAAAACCTGAGCGGACGCAAGTTGTCCATATTGGTGACTGTTTTGCTGCTTTGTCAAATTCTGTGCTTCCTTCTGGGTGGTCTGTATGCACCTGTGCCCGCTGGACATTTAACCATTTTGGGTTCGTTGTGCCGCGAGAATCATGCTCGCCAGAACGACACCAATTTCTTTTTATACTCACGCGGCGAGGGATCGTGCGACCAGGTGACAAGGGAGGAGGTGGAGCAGGACTCACTGAAACTGGCCAATCAGATAGTGCATGTCTTCCAAATGCCACTACCACGTGATAATCGTGTTTTGGACTACTCTCGCTGGCAGCAGAACCTGATTGGAGTGCTGCAGGTGGAATTTGGCTATGATTCGTCCACAGAGTTAAGGGAGCCGCCTAGGGAGCTGCAGCTGACCATCGATATGCGTCTGGCCTATCGGAACAAGGGCGATGCGGATGGAGACTGGAAGCTGTATGCTTATGGTGTGGAGCATCGGTACTTGGATTGTGTTACATCACATATAGGACAATCCGAGACCTTGTACACCTGTGACATGATTCCCCTGTTTGAGTTGGGAGCCTTGCATCATAATTTCTACCTGTTGAATTTACGCTTTCCCCTAGACACACCCAAGCAAATGAATCTGCAATTTGGTCACATGCATGATCTCACTTTGACTGCTATACATCAGAATGGAGGCTTTACCCAGGTGTGGCTGATGCTGAAGACGTTGCTCTTCCCCTTTGTGGTGGGCATTATGTGGTGGTTCTGGCGTCGTGTACATCTGCTGCAGCGTTCACCAGCTTTGCTGGAATATATGCTCATCTATTTGGGTGGTGCCTTGACGTTTCTGAATCTGCCACTGGAGTATCTGACGCTGGGAATGGAGATGCCTTACATGCTGCTGCTAAGCGATATCAGGCAGGGCATTTTCTATGCCATGTTGCTGTCATTTTGGCTGGTCTTTGCTGGAGAGCATTTGCTCATACAGGATGCACCCCATAAGTCCACCATACGATCACGCTACTGGAAGCATCTGTTGGCTGTGGTGGTGGGCTGCATTTCCTTGTTTGTCTTTGATATATGCGAACGTGGTGTCCAGTTGCGCAATCCCTTCTACTCCATATGGACCACTCCGTTGGGAGCCAAAGTGGCCATGAGTTTTATTACCCTGGCGGGAGTCTCGGCAGCCATTTACTTTCTTTTCCTCTGCTTCATGATCTGGAAGGTGTTCAAGAATATTGGGGATAAACGCACTTCGCTGCCTTCCATGTCACAGGCGCGTCGCCTGCACTACGAGGGTAAGTAGTCAGCCGTTTGTATGCTTAAATTGTGGGCTCTTTTCAATTTAAACATTTCATTTAGGACTCATCTATCGTTTCAAATTCCTGATGCTGGCCACTCTGCTATGTGCTGCTCTGACGGTGGCCGGTTTTGTAATGGGACAAATGGCCGAAGGTCATTGGAAATGGAATGAAGACATTGAAATACAATTGACCTCGGCCTTCCTCACCGGCGTCTATGGCATGTGGAAC